>LPNX010864765.1:210400-213900 GCA_001517045.1 Pseudotsuga menziesii
TTTGGAGGTTTTTGTGAATTTTGGAGTAGTTCTGGTGGAGCTCAGGGTTCATAATTGGAGCTCACGGTTGATAATTGGAGCTCACGGTTGAGAATTGGAGCTCACGGTTCAAATTTGGAGCACACGGTTCACGTTTTGGAGTTCACAGTTTCAATTTGGAGCTCATGGCTCAATGGGTAAGCATCATGACCTCATTTTTTGGGCGTGCTGTGACAAGGGTTTTTGGGTATGCAACTAGTTCAGGGTTTTAGATTGGATTGGCATGCAACTGGTTCATGGTTTTAGTTTTTTTGGGCATGCAACCGGTTCAGGCTTTCAGTTTTTTTTTGTGTGCTGTGATGTTTGCTCCTTTTTGTCAATCTCAAAAAGTAGCAGTCCAATATTGACTTTCCTTAAGCGGGAGGGGACCCTATGCTATATAATTTGATACCATCAACCGCTCACTTTGGCAAGTTTCTCTGGAACCTCAATCTCATAAACCTGTTTCCCAATAACCAGGGTTGGGGTTTACCATCAGCTCCCCTATTGGTCATTCTGTTCCTTAACATGCGGAACCGGAGCCTGGACTTCTGGCCTTAGAAGAGTTAGTTAATGAGTGTTGTCTTAGAACATGGCTCGATCAATATGCTCGTAAGTAAGTAAACAACATGCTCATAATCCTTCTTCCACTAGGGAAACTTCATCGAAAGGTATGCCTCATATAGTGCTGTGATGTTTGCTTTTTTTTTCCAAAGAAAAAAAGCATAATTTTATTTCATCCGTAGAGAGATAAAATTACATTTTGTAGATATGCAATGCATATTTGTAACCATAGTTCAGATCCTGTACAAAACAAAAGTCTATAAAAACTGCCCAAACCCATTCATCGGATGATAAATCACCCCATATATCCACAAAAATAGAAACAGAGAACAATTTCATGGTACCAAGTTCGTTCCATGAGAACGGAAAGCTAAAACAGCCCATATAGTCAACAAAATAGTGACGGAAATATCATCCAACTGTCATATCCAACACTTCACAAACATAGAAATCAATACTGTCCGAAAAAAAGATTGAACATTCGGCTCCAAGCCATAGATCAGCAGCAAAGTCTCATACGTCTCTATGATGTTTGCTGTGTATTCCAAACTGAAATTGTAGATGCCCTAGATTGCCACATTACATTAGGATAGATGAGAGCTAGGGGAAACATTATCTCTTGGATCACCGTATCCCACCTATCATCGGAGCTGCAGGGGAGTAGGGAGCGATTCTATGTGAATACTCGACCCGAATAGAGCATTGGTTTACCTTTAGCAATAGTTCCCACTCTTTATTACGCGCCAATATTTTGTTACAACAATTAGAAATCTGACTTGAATGAGATGAATCCCCCACCCCTATATGATTATAAAGGGTTTGTCAATGTTGGAATGAACTTGGTTAAACACTCAATTTCCAAAATTGATCTAACTCAGTTTATGGATGATTGGATTTTTCTTCATGTCATTTAGATCATCCATGTCTATATGCATCCGAACTATGCATCAAATCGAATGGATAGCATATATAACAAGGGGGTTGTCCACTGGACAGGGGAAACACATGGATTACCAACATAAGGGAAAGCCATTGAATACGCTAATGCTTGGACTATAATAGACCACCTTGGTTGGACACTAATGCATGCATTTTCCAGCTCATCATCAAACAAGGGTTAAGCCAACTCTACCCAAATGCAATGCTTAAGGGATTTTTTAGAGAAGGATTCGAGTTCCACCATAGCCACGATAGTTAGAATTTTTTTGCTCACATGTATGCTCGGTCCGTTGGAGAAGGATGAAAATCGGCCGTTGCCCCGAGTAGGATTGTCGAGCCATGTTTTTTTATAAACAAGAAACTAGAACCTAACCCCTAGATCATTGAAGATCATTATAAAAGCCCTAGGTTAGAAAGAAACTAGAACCTACCCTAGTATTTTCCAAATTGTAGCGACAATAGGAGTTTGCCATAATTCTGCCAAATGTTATGGATTTCTTCTTTAAGGTGTTTTATTATAGAAACCTTATATTAGAAAGCAACTGTCCATGAGGACAGAGTTCAAGAACTCTATCCACATGAACTATATCTCACAAAAGATAACAAGTGTTCAGCCAAGCAACGGTGACGATTCGTGGTATTATGCCTCAGAAGTTTGTGATGTTGCAACCCCATGAAACATAATACCATGAATCGTCACCACTATTAGCCAACACTTATTAGCTATTTTAGAGTTAGTGAATTGAAAGTGGCTAAGTCAACGCAAAAAAGAAAGGTAATAAGTTTGACTAAATAAACTATTTTGATAATTGTACCTACATCTTCCGCTACATGCATTACTTGCATGCCTCACCTATCTCGACGTACTATAAACATTATTATTCTTGGTAGGTGTACCTTCTCTCAATGACAGTCTTAGTTTAGGGATGTATTGAGGTTTATACCACATATTTGATAGTATATGCATCCAATACTTGTTATTTACTTGATCACTATCAGGGAACAACTTCAGCTCTATCCTGTTAACCTTACTTCATCCAGCTAAAAGCAGTTCTCATATTCAGAGAACACAATACTAAGGCTGATAGCTTATCCAAAGAAGCATTAACCTTGGCCTCAAGCCATTTTTAGTTTACTAAATTCACTGATGGTGAATGTACTAATCAGGGCACTTTCCAGCTTTTCTAGCCCTTAGCACTTGAGTCTTTTATGTGTTGTTGCTATTGACATCCTTTGGATGATTGAGGTGGATGATCCCCTCATATTACTAATCTCTCTTGTTTATTGCTTCTTTGGATTAGCTACTTCAGTATTAGACTTGAATTCTCTATCTGTTGAAGGTTAGTGATGTGGATGTAGTCAAGATTCCTAGATTACAGGTGTTACCTTTGAAGGTTTGTCCAGTATTCCTATGAAGCTAATCAATTGTCATCTATCTGTTGATGATGAACATAGCTGTATCTATTCCATGTGCTCAAAAATAGCAGAATTTGTAACTAAGTTACCTTTGATTTCAATGAAATAACAAGGAACTGATATTTTCCCCTGGAAAAAAAAAGTTACTTGATCACTAATATCAATTGATATTCCATCACTCTTATTGGTAACTCCAATTTTTTTAATTTCTAGTAACCTACAAATTCCAAACTCTTTGTTTTCACGGAGTTTTTGTGACGTTATGGGTGCAAAAATAGTGGAGATTGGCATCCTAAGGAGCACTAAGCAAGCTACAACACTTTGTAGTAAATCGAATGAGTAGAGATATAATTTCTTTAGATGACCTTTGTGGTGTAGACAGTTGGTTAACTTTAAAATTATTCCTTGGTGTGAGTGATATTTGACGTTTCCTTGCCCTTTTTTCATCCCTTGGTTTCATCAAATCATTGAGGAAGGCATGATATAGTTAATTTAAGAGGCTTTTGATTTGTGTTAATTTAAGAGCCTTTTGGTTCTTTCTAATCATATATATATATATATAT
>LPNX010864765.1:214013-228873 GCA_001517045.1 Pseudotsuga menziesii
AAGCAAGTACTAGGTTTTTTTATGTCCTCCAATTTTTTATTTGATGATTTTTATGCCAATTTTCACCTTAGGGTTGAAAATTAATATGGGAAAACAAGCATTATCAAGACAAGCTAAAAGGAATAAATCAGCAAACATTACAGACTAATATAAATGTATTTAAAACATTCTTTTCATTACTGAACGTGCCAAGTAGCAAATCTGGAAATGTCCGTTCTTCACCACCATGGATTATATATATATATATATGATTGTTGTAGGTTACCACTGGGAAATATGCCTCTGAATTGTTGGATTATGCACTACAGAGTAGCAATGAAGAGGTTAAAACATTCACTCTACAGGATCTCCAAGAACTCAACATCATTATTTGTCCATTACTGTAAAGGCGATGTACTAGAAGATTTGCCTGGACTTGTTGATTTCATCGTGATGTTGAACGTAATGATGAACAGAGAGGAGTACTAAGAAATCTACAACACTTTGTAGGAAATCGAATGAGTAGAGATATAATGTCTGGAGCAGTTTGCATACGTCCTTCACTTGACTGATGTTAGTTCTTGTCAATCCTAACATCATTCAAGTGAAGGGTGTATGCACACTGCTGCAATATCATGATTCGACCATGAGGTGCTTAGTTGACTGGAAATTGGGTTAGGTAATACTTTTCCATTAATGGAAAATCATGAATCTTATGGTTTATGCTTTGGGTCTTGAAGCAAGTACTAGGTATTTTGATGTCCTCTATTTTTTATTTGAACATTTTATGTCAATTTTCACCGCGTCTGATTTTTTTTTGTCCCTCTTACAATTAACACGATAAGATGACCTTTGTGGTTTAGACAGTTGGTTAGATTTAGAACCAAAAAATATTACAAACTGATATAAATGTATTTAAAACATTCTTTTCATTCCTAAACGTGCCAAGTAGCAGATCTGGAAATGTCCACTCTTCACCACCAAGGATTATATATGTGTGTGTGTGTGTGTGTGTGTGTGTGTGTGAGTGAGTGAGTGTGATTGTTGTAGGTTACCACTGGGAAATATGCCTCTGAAGTGTTGGCTTATGCACTTCAGAGTAGCACAGAGGTTAAAACATCCACTCTACAGGATCTCCAAGAACTCAACATCATTATTTGTCCATTACTGTAAAGGCATTGTACTAGAAGATTTGCGAGGACTTGTTGATTTCACGGAGAAGTTGAACGTAACAGAGAGGAGACTAAGCAAGCTACAACACTTTGATGCAAGTGCACATTGACGTGCACGAAAAGTGTTGTAGCTTGCTTAGTGCTCCTCTCTGTTTGTCATTTAGGTTCAACGTAAGAGTGAAATCAACAAGTCCAAGCAAATCTTCTAGTACATCTCCTTTATAGTAATGGAAAAATAATGATGTTAGTTCTCTGGAGATCCTGTAGAGTGGATGTAAATGTTGTCTCAAACTCATACACGAGTTTGCATTAGTGTCCAACTAAGGTGGTCTATTATAGTCCAAGAATTAGAATATTCAATGGCTTTCCATACATTTCAAGTTGATGATGATGATTACCATACATTGAGGCGAACTTTGTTCTATCTGATCTAAACAATTACCTTAAATATTTTGATTTATCATGATAACTGGCCCCTTGGTAATACTTTACCAATACCATATAGCTAGGACAACAAAATTAAATGTAGGCATTTCATTACAAGAAATATGATAGGCATTTGAGTTTGATGAGAATCAAAAGACAGAAAAAGATAGATAGACTTGTGAGGAAAATGGTATCTGGAGCGTTGTTTCCCTATTATTCCGCATGAGTATATTGTTATTTGCCCCAGTGTATCTTTCTCCAGTAGTTTTGTAATTTGTTTCTTAATCTCATATCTTGTTCAACATTAATGGTTGATTGTGTAGTAGTAAACCTATGTTTATATTTGTGCTTATCCCTGTAGGTTGTGAGTTGGGCATGGTACACATTGGTATTTTCAGTTTCCATTGTAACTTTTCATCCCAACATCACTGTGCACTTTATTACTCATAATTGTCAATTTGTTACAAAGTCTTCTTTGTGCAAATATTTTATTAGGCATTTATATATTTCTGTATTGCTTCCAATTTATCACCGAGTTTAAAGTGGTCACTTAGAGAAAACATCTCAACTCTGGAATACAAAAGAAGAATGACTACATTGAAAAAATAAAGATCTATTTGCTACTTTATTTCTGGAAGGCATTGTTTGAATGGTTAAGTTATAAAAATTGTTTATTTTTGTTGTTTTTAGGAAATATTCCAGAGGTATCCACGGCCTGAAAAAGAGTATCAGTCATTTTCATTGATTTACAATGATAAATCACTAGATTTGGTATGACATATTTTCGCTAAAGGAAACATTTTAACATTTGTTGGAAACAGTTTCGAGGTTCTTTCCCAAGGAAAATATGTTTTTATTGAAGAAAGCCCATTTGCAGCCATGACTTTTGGTGGTGTTGATCCTAATCACTTCAAGGGTAAAAATCAATATCCTCTTGTTACTCGAAATGGTTACTGGAAGGTATGTAATAGAATCATGTTAGTTTTCCAGGTTCAATATTGATTGTATTTAAGGATAAACACATGCATACCATGTTCTTTGTATGAGTGAATATAGTTACTAGTAAGTATGTCATGGGATTAATATACTCTAATAAATCGATTTTGCTATTTCCTTCAGTTTGACATGGGAGACTTCCTCATTGATGATCAATCAACAGGTCAGCATACAGTCCATCTTATTCAATTGGGCACATGATTGCTTCTTAAGGAATCTTATGAAAATATTGATGGCATTTTATGAACATTTTGTTGCAGGAGTCCATGCTGGAGGTTGTGTTTCTATTGCAGATTCTAGAACTTATTTGCAAGTTGGTCCATCGGTAAAGCATGCATACCTTTGATCTTTTGTAAATTTCTTGTATAATTTAGTGGTATTTTCTATGTCTGTGCACAATATGCTATTGTTGTAAAGCATAAACGTTTCATAGCCACACCAAGGATATAGGGCAGAAAAACGATATTTCAGAATCATAACCAACAGAGTATTATCATTTAAACCACTTTTCTTTGAAATCAACATTAGTAGACAATTTTATCAGCTAGCAAGTGGAAGTATTAACAACCATCATGTATCATCACATAGGCATTATTATCATCATTTAGATTAACTGTAAATACTACTGTATATCAACATGAATTACCAACTGAGTTAACCATCCTTTTAAGGGTTTATACAAGTACTCCTTAGTCTGAAAAGAATGCTTTTGGAAGGCAGAATTCAATTATATTGTTGATATTTTCCCTTCACTCAAATATGACCCTAACTTGGTTGATTTTGCAGGTCTTTTTGATAGGTTTTAGGGCTAGAAATGATAGTAACACTGATTAGTAAGGAAAGAGTCCCTAAATTTCCCTACTAAACAATTAAATGGGGTCGTTGTAAGGCATAAAGTAACCTTTTATCAAGGCCAAATTATCCCAACCCCTGAAACATGTCAAATATGAAACCCTAACTCTGACTTTTGACTAGTTTTTTTAGGTTGCTTCTCAAGTTCGTGGATGTAGACAAGAAGATAGGTGACGCACTAGAGGATCTAGGGCTAAATAGGCAGGCCAAAATTTGAGGGTGGCTTATAATTTGAAAATTGTTGTTATTTTTGGATTATTGAATTTTATAAATTTCTAAGGTTTTCTAGTTTATAAAAATGCAGATCTAATCTAACACTACACTAATCACACAAATGTGTCTATTTACACATGAAATACTACATTTTGATCAAAATGAAAAATCTTAGGTTTTTTGTGAAATTTACTTCATACCCAAGGCCATGAGGGATGGTGATCAACCTCCCTCTTGGAATATTTCCCTAAGCCTCACCAACTAGGACTTCCAAAAACAACCTCTATGGTTGTTGGAGGATCCTAATTAGGGAAAAATTTAGAGATCTAAGGACAAACAAGAGAAAATTCCTTCAAGAGGATGTTTTATAACATGTAAAAGTTGACAAAAGCTGGTAAAAAGCCCTAATTCAGAGAAAACGCAGCATTACAACCACCATTCAATCCATAGAAGCATAATTTCACCAAACTTTACAAATGGGGCAACCAAGAAAACCCTAGATCCTCCTTGTGCTTGTGCTCTTCCAACAATGCTAGCATCAATCTTGCATGTGCATGAAACCCTAGAATCCACCCATCATTTTACCATAAATCCAAAGAAGAAATAGTAATATATTTGATAAGTTTCCCCTATGAATCCATAGGCAAGCCTATATCAGAGCATCTTCTTCACATGAAATATTTCACTAGATCCATTGATTTGCAGATAATGGTGCTTCCACATGATTCAATATTGTAATTGTACGAGGAACTTCACAAACATTTATAGATTCTCAACCAGTCGTAAAAGGACAAGCAAGCATACATTTACAAAAATCCCAACAACTATTTAAAGGATCAAAGACAATCACCTGTCTCTTTTATTGAACAATCATAGAGTGAAATTATGTTGCATATAACTTGATTTTAGCATTGTTCCTGGATCCACCACCGTAGTGTGTAGGATCCGCTAACAATTGCAACAAGTTGATCTACCTTAGCTACCAAACTAGGCATATGTGTTGTTTTGGTGGAAGGACTGTTAATGTTCAAAGGTGTTACTAAATCTATAATACTTCCAGTTGATGCAACTCTTCTTGCAATGGGGACCATAAGAAGAGAGTTTGATCTTATCTTGGCCAAACAAAGTTGAAGGTTGGACCTATTCATTTTGCAAACCAAGATCACTTGAATTGATTCCAGCCACTAAGGTATAAAGAGTTGCCATACCTAGTTGTTTCTCCCTCTATTTCCTAACTACTGCAGAGGATTTCATGTTATATGATGGTCTAAGAGAAGTAGTAGACACAGATACAAATGTGAGAGGTTGTGATAGTTCCACTGATTTTGACAACGGTGTTGACTGCAGAGCACCCCTAACCTCTGCTTTTGGGAATTCCCTGGAACTTTTGATCAATTTAATATTTTGGACAAGGTCATGCCTTATTTTACCCTTTTGACCTAGTTTGCCTTTTCTTCCTTAAGGTTCGATATGCTATTGCATGATATGATATAGCATATCAAACACTTTTTCTGCACTTGTTGCATTTATGAAGTTCTTTGTAAATAACAAAACTTCTCTCTAGCCCTTATCTTTAATTGACAACTAAATTATTTTTCTATCCTTTATATTGTGCTGAGTTCTTCTCAAGTGATTTATATCTCCATTGGGCAACCCTAAACTACTTATATTTTACATTTTAGTCCTTCGGTTGACTTGGACTTGAGCATGCATTTTATTTATATGTTTGACAAAATGATTCTATATCATCACTCATTTGGACATGTTGAGTGAAAATCTATCATATCTAAAACTGTAAAACACTAATTAGATTATTTTGATGCACAAAATTCAATGATCACCGGCAGAGTGTGTGCTCTAGAATGAAAAGGATATATAGAAGCATACCATACTGAACTGTAAATGAAAAGGATATAGATTATTTACATATTTATTGGAATAATCTCCACCATTATCTGTGTGAAGGATATTGATCCCCTTACCAGATTGTTTCTCTGCAAGAGCTTTAAAATCTCAAAGAAAAGCAAACACATCAGCTTTTTAAATTTAAGAAGTAGACACCTATGTATATAGAGATGTAATCAATGAAGGTTAGAACTTAGTACGTATATTAATTTATTCATAGATAGGTGAGGAAAGGGACCAGTAATGTCACCAAGCACAAAATCAAGAAGTGATGTGGCTCTCTTAGCCTTTCCTTTCTCAAATCTCTCTTCAAGGTGCCTACCAAGAGTATATATTGGACAAAATCCATCTAAGAAGGATATAGGTGGCAACCCCACTATCCCATCTTGTTTGATTAATTGATGCAATTAACGTAAGTTAATATTCCCAAACATATCATGCCATAACTTACTAACATCATTAGAATGCATTAACAAAGCTAGAGTAGGAGTTTTAAGCAAAAACTTTGAAAAAACATACAATTTATTTTTGTGATCAACTTTTTTGTGGGCTTCATTTTGCTTGTCAAAAGTGGGCCAATCTAATGCTCCTGCAACTCCACAACCATTGTAAACTAGTCTTTATATGGAATCATTGGTCTATTCTCTTCAATATGAAGGCCCTCTTAAAGATTGCCTCTTTGTACGAAGTCATAGACAATAAGGCATTCCTTGCCCCGTGCATAATAGCTAATACAAAGTAGTTAGATGGTAATCATTGTGCTTAATACTTAGCCACTTATTCTGGTTATAATAGAACATTATGTTTGCTTGTAGTAAAAATCAACTGTGAAGCCTTATAGAGTTTCGCTTCTTCTGGAAAATACTTTATTATTAGACCGTGAGATATCTCGACTTCAAGATCTATTTGTTTTAGCAGCCAAAGCCTTCATAGACTCCATTCATTGCATCAAAGCCATTGACCAACTGATCATTGGTCTTCTTATAAATAAATCTTTCATAAAAGCTCTGTTGCCATATCTCCATGAAAATAAAGGGATTCACTAGCTGCAAAAGCATTGGATGCTATAAAATCATGCTCCCAACCTGTAGAAAACACAACAGCAACACAAAGCATAAAAATGGAAAGCCTATATAATAAATTACAAAGGGAAATGCATGATAAATTTGTATGAATTGGGTTATATGGGACATCAATGTTTCTCCTGCATTGCCATCCTCTCCCAGGGATCCACTTATCACTATTTTGTTGTCCAAGTAACGGTAGAGGGAGTCACTGTCTTTGAAAGGCAGTTGAGCAAGGATACATAGTGATTTAGCTTTGGGGAGGTAAATTGTTGTCTTTGATAGAAGATAGACACCAACACACACAACAATTCCTTTTAGAAGCAAAGACAAGTAAAAACATCAATGAACATCCAATCTGGAGCCACCATCTAGAGTTAAATAGTTATGTGAGCTTAGTAGAAGCAAATTCTTGTGCATGATGACATGTGTGCATTGGAAGCTCAACGATTTAGTTTGGAAGGACAATAGGCTTTGCTGGGGAAGTCAATTACTGCTCAAATCACCAAATCCCGAGCCCACATGCATGACAAATCGTTGTGTTGAGGGACCATATGAAAAATCATTGTCGTGCCTGGGAGGATCCTGCTTTAACGTACAACAATTTACCCTAGGGGAAGGTTGAACACTTTGCTAGAGGAAGTTCCTCTGTAAGCCACCAACTCCCCCACCCACACTTGTTATCAAATTGCTATATCTAAGTGAAATATTTCATTCTTTTTTTGTTAAGTCTACCAACAGTCGTCGCTTTTTTGACGGTCTTCCAATGCTTCGGTGAAACCTTCCGACGGTAGTGTCATGACTCCGAACCTTCAGACCGTCAGATGACCGATGTTTCAAGTGTCAGGCGGAGTCAAAAATCTGATGCTTTCTGGATAAATCACCGACGGCGTCGCCATGCCTTCGACCCTTTTTCCTGTCGGAAGTCCGAATCTTCACGTGTCGAAGGGTGTCGAACATCCAATGCTTACTGGATAAAAGCACTGACGGCATCACCATGCCTCCAACACTTCTGCCTATTGGAAGGCCAACTCTTCTCGTGTCGGAGGGCGTCAGATTTCCAACGGTTTATGTAAGTTTTGATTGACACTTTGGAAGAGAAAACTATCAAATAGGAGACACCATGGTGTGTCGGATCTTCGAACCACATTGATAGGCTGTCGAATATCTGATGTTATGCCACCGACGGCAAAAAAAAGTGTATGTGTCGAAGATGTGACAGAGAAGTGTCAAAATTCAGACATGCAAGGTGTCAGAATTTGGGTTGAAATTTTGTTGTGTGAGAGTTGCAGATAGTGTCAATGACACATTTCGATATTTAGTAGTTGATCCCATGGTGCCTAGGCCTACCATTCTAAAACATTATAGAACTATAGAGAATGTATTGGACTAGTCCTTGTTAGCCAGCTTCATAAACTGGATTGCTTCAAACAAGCCAGTGATATGATTTTTGCATATGTGTTCAAAGCCACTAAGATGGAGAAAAGGCTTAGAGAGTGACTGAAAAAAGTAGGATATCTCCTTCATTTGTGGCTTCACAGTATGTTGGGTTATAGGTGCACGGTATGTTGAAGGTGTTTAAAGATACACTTAACCATGATCAAAATATTCATTAAAGACAGCTGATGGTATAGTAGCATTAAGACCAAACTATTGAAAATGTTTTAACAAGAGGATTGTTGCACATAGCCCAAGGTTTAACTCTATCTCTCCATGTTCCAACTCTTATATATAT
This sequence comes from Pseudotsuga menziesii, assembly GCA_001517045.1. NCBI lineage: Eukaryota > Viridiplantae > Streptophyta > Pinopsida > Pinales > Pinaceae > Pseudotsuga > Pseudotsuga menziesii. Next base: position 222,356 of record LPNX010864765.1, read on the forward strand.
ACCACAATAACTTCATTAGATTGAAGTGTTCATATCTGAACTTCATGGGATAAAAGGGACAGTCGCAGGGGTCAAATACAAAAATGAAAATCTTCTTATGCTCTGAATTCAATGGGTTTTGAATTGAACAAACATGATCTAAAATTTGGGTGGCTAGATGACTAAGCCAGTTGCAATTGTGAATATCTCCTCATGCCAGCTTATGGAGGTATCATTTCCTTGCTTTTGGGTGTGTGATTTCCTCTAGCTTTCCCAATAAACATTTGAAGTGGAACGACCATCATCAAAGGTAATTTCTGGTGTATCTTGTGTAAGGAAATTTCATTACCTAATATATAGGGATGGCCCATTCCTTAAGAAATTGTGGACTACGTCCTAGATAATTTGGTGCACAAACCCTATTGAAGACTTCTATTTAGTTTTTGGCTATTCAGGAGCAACCAAGGAGTTTGAAGATCGAAGTTTGAATTGAGCTATGGTTCTTAAAGGCTTGAACAATGAAAAGTGGAGTTGTTAAGTCAGGGAGCAACAAGCACAAAGTCCAACAGCAGTATACTTATGACAATATTATAAAAGCATTTTTTTGGTCTAAAAAGAGAGGCCTCTTACAAATCTGATGTTGCAGGTCCTTGTCTCAACCATCTACAAAGGCCATTGTAATATAATTTAGAGAAAGTTGAAACACTTGTTGTTGGTTGTATGACTTATTTTGAGAATACAGTTGAACTGGTTATCGAGATGTTTATCATTGTATGAATTTTGATGTACCATTCACCAATAAGACACCAATTAAATGAGAAGAACAACTAGAAGTATTTAAGGTAGAAAATACCAACAAGATCTCAAGGGGAGCTTGTAATGTTTGAAATAGCTACAACAATATACTTGATAAGGGGAGTAACTAGCAAAATTTTTATGATGAGAGATGATGACATGGCATCAGTACCTTTATTGAGTAGTCAGTAATATTTGTACAAGAAAGATGAAAAATAATCATCTAAGAGGGAGCCATTAGTCTGCATGCAAGGGGGAGAGTATTCAAACATCCAATTTATTTTTGGGCATTGTGAAGCTTTTAATTCGCCCTTTGTCATTAATGTCAAAGGGGGAGAGTAATTGAAGTTGCCATCAATGACAAAGGGATCAAGCAAGTAAATGTAACAATGGGAGATAATCCCACCCAAGAAAGACAGAACATTGATTTCCTGAATAGAAGAACCACAAGTAGTTGGAATGCCTACAACTTACTAGCAGGACTCAGGTAATAAAGATTGCCAAAAGGATGACTATGAAGCAAACACTACACAAGGTGATGCAAAACAGCACAAATTTTCTGGTCGATGACATCAAAGCATTAAAAACTATGTTTAATGGAGTTACAAAGCTAATATTTCCCTTTCTATGGGATGGAAACTTAGAGATCTACTCCAAACAGGAATAAATGAATAAGTTAAAAGAAAAAAGGAATGAAGAACCTATGAAGTAACTAGAAGGAATAATCAATGGAGACTAATATATTAAGAGACTAAGGCACTCCTTCCACATTTGGAAAAGAATGAAAATATTTTTAAGGAAATGGTGCCACTCACTTACGAGAGACATTCTGAGGCAAAGCTAGCGTTGCAGAACCTAAAGGATAATAACATAGTAGTGGGTAAATATTGGTAGCTAATAGTGAGATATCATAAAATATATTTACCACCTCAATAAAAATATGATAAATATTCTATTGGGTCATGTTATCAACATAAAAATACAGAGCAGACTCCTACTCCACCTCATCAATACACACATGCACAACCAGCATAAAAATTTGTAGGGAAAATGACTCCACTGGAATACATGCCACTTGGAGGCTTAGTACAACCTAGAGATACCACATTTAATTAAATACCATAGAGGATGAGCCAATTTGGCATCCCACCTGGCTGATATATTCCTCCTAGTAGTCAACAAACCATGTGTGGTCACCACTACTAGTACAAAGAAAGAAGAAAGGCGGAGGCCGCAAAATAAACTAAAGCACAGTTTATGTAAATGTAATATTCTAATGTAAAAAGTAAATAGGTAATAAACTGTTACTTTTTATTACAATTAAAATCATTTACAAACTAAATTCAAGAACCTTATATCCCTATATAATGTAAGATCAATATACGAGTAAAAGTATATCACAGACAAACTAGAAAATGAGTTAAAACCCCTTGGCAGTGCGATGGAAACTGAGGTAGTTTCGATTGAGGTAAGGTGTTGATTCTTGATTTGATATCGCACTCCCCAAATGGTTTTTTAAAACCATTTTTACCCAAGTCTGATAAGGGACTTCTGACCAAGGTCACGGTCACATAGATAGGAAATGGGAGTTGGCGTGTGTGTTAATATATTTAAAGGATATCACCATACAAGGCAGAGGTCGCTAAAAACTAGTTGTGGATCACTAGTTTAGCTCTGCGTATATTTTAACTATGTTTTTTGTATCATAATAACAAAATCGAAAGTGTATTTCAGTGACTTTGCATTGGTTCTATAGGTGTTTCTATTGTTTTGAATGCATTTTATGGTAGTTTATGCAAAATTGTAAAGGAACTATGTTTAGAAGATCATATATGTGTGCATATGCAATGGTGTTGATCCTCATGTGCTCTTAGAGGGTAGAAGGCCATCACTACATTACAAAGTTCTACAAAGGATCGGTACTACCCTTCATTTCAAAGAAGGGATGTGGGAAGTCATTAAAGTTCAAAACCCCTTGAAAATTCTACTTAATACAAAACCTTATAAAATTTCAAAGAGACAAGACCAAACATAGGCCTTTTCTTACAAACTGGTATTCCTACTTTTTCAACAACTTACACCTACAAGAATGGCTAGTGTGGATCCTTCTATTAGTTTTAAATTAATATTTGAACTTAATTTTTACCTAACATTCTCTTTATTCAGAAGGTTCATCAATCCATTTGTAACAATTAAATAATGCGCAAATGATAGCTAAATCATAGAGAAACAAGACATCAATTATTCTCATGAATCAGCCATAACAACAATGTGTAGACAAGACAAGATTGTATATCTATCCACTATCCATAAGCGAGGTTGATTGCTAGGGTTTATAGGAGGGAAGATAGGAGAAAACCCTGACTGTATCTATCAATAAAACCCTGACTGCAATTTATTGACTGTATCTATCAATAAAACCCTTACTAGAAAACAAGTTAATGGATCAATAAAACCCTAACTAGAAAACAAGTCAATGGATCAAATGAAAGAAGATGACTTACCAAATACGTCTATGCAGGAAAATAATATACTAGAAGCTACCTTAGCCTATGTTTTTCCTTATGCCTTACTAACCTTCACCTTTGCTTATGGGTCTCGATCTCAATCTTCCAATATCCATATGCGTATCTTTTGGAGATGAAGGGGGTAGACAACGTTGAGGATAGAAAACCCCCAAATATGGGGTAGCATTAAAATTGAGTTGAAGACCGATGCCCACCCAATAAAAAATGGCATGTAGGAAGAAACCAGACTATAAAAATTGTTTCAAATAAGAAATTGATCTGTGTCTAGTGTAGCTTAAGGGTTTCGCCATGTTCACAACCTAGTTTTCTAGTTGCATCAAGGAAGGGGTTCACTGAATGAACAATATATTCATCCTCTGCAACCTTCGAACCTCCTCTACGACCTCGGGCCTAGTTTGTGGGTGAGGTCAGTGAAAAACCTCCTCTACAACCTCGAGCCTAGTTCGTAGGTAAGGTAAGTGAAAAACCTCTTATGCAACCTCGGGCCTAGTTCGTGGGTGAGGTAACTGAAAAATCTCCTATGCAACCTTGGAAACTCCTATACGACCTCGAGCGTAATTCATGGCGAGGTAAGTGAAAGATGTAAAATTTCATTGTCACGACAGGGGGAGGGTAAGATGGATAGTTTTAATTATTTGTTTTTTTTTAATGTTTTTTTTTTTATATTTATTATTTTTAATGTTTATTAATATTTTAATGTTTATTATTACTTTAATGTTTTTTTATTATTTTAATGTTTATTTTTTTAATGTGATTTATTACCTTTACTTTAATCCAATAAGTCTACTACACCCCTTTGGGAAAGGATAAATCCAGGGACTTATTCCAGCAACACGAAGGTAAGGTAGCAGAAATTGATGACATCAATACTTATCATCATCATCATCATCGCCATAACCACCATCTTGATCATTATCATAATCACCATCACCACCATCTTAATCATCATCATCATCATCATAATCATTGTCATCATTATCATCATCATCATGATAATCATTGTCATCATTATCATCATCATCATCATCATCATCATCATCATCAAGAACATCATCATCATCATAAGCATTGTCATTGTCATCAACAATGATCATCACCATCATCATAAACAACACCATATCATTGTCGTCGTCGTCATAAACAACACCATCGATGATCATCATCATCGTTAGTGATGATGATGATGATGATGATGTTGATAGCGAAATTATCGTTGTCGTCGTAGTTAGGAGGATTATCATGACCATTGTCCTTATGGCCATCATCGTTATTATAGAGAACATCATCGTCAACAGACCCTTTCTTGAAAAAAAATGGTCATATGAGTGTAATATGGTGACCATTTCGAAGTTTGACACACAAAGGATGCTTAATAAAGTCCACTATCAAGAAGAATTGAGACAAGCATAAGTAAGTAATAAGGTTAGATGGAATTCATTGTATAATATGATTTATTTCTTACAAATCTTTAAATCCTGAAAATGTGTAAAATTCAATTAATTGCAACCTTGATAAATAGGAAATTGAACACGAAATTATTCTTATCTTAATATTATTTTTAAAATGTCTTCTAACATAGAAACCATTTTTTTTAATAATTAGGCTTATCTAATAGATCCTAGAGTGGGTAGTTACAAATTATGGATTACATGTGTTAATGCACACATAAACGAAGATAGTACACGATGAACATAGGTCCTATGATATCTCTCCATATCAATTATGTCATGGTTCTCATCTATCACTAGTACATGTCAACATTTTTGCCACGACAAATCGTCGCTAGGATGAACATGATGATGATGATTGCTATTATTCTAATGAGTATGAACATGATGATCATGATGATGAAGATGATAACATTGATGACGATGATGATAACATTGATGACGATGATGATTATAACATTGACGATGATGAGGATGAGGATGAGGATGAGGTTGATTAGGATGTCGATGATGACGATGATGAAGACGGTGATGATGATGATGATGATGATGATGATGATTATTATACCATTAATAATCAGAAAGATGAAGATGATGATGGTGATGATGATGATAATGATGATGATGATGACGACGACGACAATGATGATGATGATGATGATGTGTTAACGCAAAAATTTGTTCAACATGCTATGTCTATCCTACACCATTTCAAGGCATCCATCTCCTAACCCATTTGACCCCCACGCCAATATTTAGCCTATGTGTTTCTCCCAAAGGCTCAAAAATAATTGAAAAGGGCTTAAAAAACCCCAAAATGACCAAAATAGCTCACAAAGGAGCCAAAAGGCCCACAAAGGGGCTAAAAACCCTAAAAGGGCTTAAATCCCCCAAAAGGAGCTACGAAATAAGGAAAAAGGGATTAAAACCCTAGGTAGGTCCCAAAACCCTGACTAGGGGCTAAAAACCCTAAATGGGAGAAAAAAGCTATAAATAGAGGGGTGGGGGGTCACTATCATACATGATTCCTCCTCCCTTTCATTATAATGCCCGTGTGAGTACCTTGAGAGACCTTTCACTCTCAAGCTATTCACCTCCCCCCACAACTCCATTCCTCCATTTTCTCATTCCCTTGGTGTGTTGATCCAAAGCTCCACCCATTCCCAACCTTTGGAGAGGCAGCTTCTAAGTGTGGGCATGGTGGCCCTCTTTCAAACCAGCTAGGAATGTATCATGATTCATCTTTACTTATTTTTTTTGTAATCTGTAGATGTTTCATTTTTGTTTTATTTGCTAACAGTTTGTTGCGGCTTGTCTTTTCTCCATTGACTCTACCCTTTTGTCCTCTAGACAGAAGGGAGGTGCAACAACACATAGCCAAGGTTTTTCCTTGGCTACAGTTTGGCGACTCCGCCAGGTCGATCCCTCGGGATCCCTGGGGTTTAATAATTTTTTGCATTTTTTTGCATAGGTTTTGAATAATTGCTTAAGTAGTTTTTTTTGCAGGGTTAGTTTATTTCAATCTTCCATTCATTTCTATACCTGGTTGAGACCTCCTGAGGCCGACCCGAACCTGTTCAGACACAGTACCAGTTACTGTCAGCCATTCCTGGTTTCGTCTTTTATTTTTTTGGTTTTTCGGGCCCAGTCGTCTATGTCGGGCTGAAAGGAGTGACCCAGTCGCCTATTCAGCCCTGAAAGAAGCAACCCAGTCACCTATTCGGCCCCGAAAGGAGTGACCTACCTCTTAGGGTGCAAGAAAAAAACA
>LPNX010864765.1:229099-252938 GCA_001517045.1 Pseudotsuga menziesii
TCCCAGGAGCTCAGTCGCTCTTGTTTATGTTTTTTGAGCGACCGAGAGCTCCTGTTTCAGCTTTATGAGCGACCCAGTCACTTGTTTTTGGCCTTTTTCAGTGACATGTCTGTTTTTCAAGTTATTTTTACATTCGGTTGTGTATATGGTTAGTTGTTTACAAATGCAAATATGTCTAATACTTGGTTAAATTTTTGCAATTTATTTTATTATTTCAATCTTAAAAATCAGTGGAAATTAACCTCCTTTCCCATCCCTTCCTCCTCTACTCAGTCATCACCCTCTGAGGTATTCTGAGATAAGACGGAGGGTTAAGCAAGCATAGTAATAGGCACATGTTCTTGATATTGCTCTAAACCACTAAAAACAAGTGTCTTGGAAGATAGAGGGGGTGGAGACCATTGGGGGTCTCACGGTGTTTGCATCCTCCCTGTTGAGCAACCTTGCATTTGAGGAGTGACCTGTGGATCTACGAGTGGGGTTGTTCCCACTTTGATGAGAGCCCAGCACTCCTTCTTGGCCTAAGAGGGATACTAAATAGGGCAGTCACACTATAGATTAGCATTTTACAGTCTTATAGTGCACTTTGGTTCTGTTCATTTTTGTTGGTTCATATGTTACAGGTGTTGGAGACATTTACCATCATACACACTCCTTTTGGTCAAATTGGCCTAGTTAAACCACTATCCTAAGTATAATTGACATTAATTGACATCAGTGGAGCATTACTTGCCATCATCTAGTCACACCCACGCCTTCCTATAGTCAAGGAGGCTAACTTAGCCTTCTCCTACAGTCAAGGAGGCTAACTGGAGCACTCCGGGGGTGATCTGAGTGATATTAATGCACCTAATTGCTAACTGGTGGTTACAATTAGTTTAACCAGTCAGTTAAGGCACCTCCTCTCATTAAATATATTATTTAATGATTATTTATTATTATTTAATGATCTGGAGTCAACAAGGCGTCTCCACCAACTTCTGATGGTCAGTTCAGCTTCAGTTAACCTCATCAAGGTTCATTGAAGTCATGGAGCACTAGCACTTGATGGTTGGCTTGCTATGACATGTGTTTGATCTCCTTTAGTTGAGATTCAGTCATTTATTGCACTCCGACTTCAGTTAGGGTTTGGTGAGTCAATTAGGGTTTTGGTCAAGTGGTTAACTGAGTGTGAACCAATGGTTGAGAGTCAGTTAAGCTAGACTCACTCACTGAATTCGAATTGTCTCCTTAGGTATTCGAATTATTCATGGAGTTAAGCTATTGCTCGACATTGGTATTTTAACCATTCATTGATTATTGAATATACAGAGAGGAAACCATTCTGGTTCCGATTAACACCATTTCATGAGTATTTGTTGATTATTCTTTCATGATATTGATTCTAAGTTCCTAGATCATGTGCAAGAATTAATATGGTATCAGAGCATACAGCGGGACGAAGATCTATCTCTCAAAAACAAGCTTTTTGACAGATTTCTCCATGAAAAGTGAGCAATAGCTCAAAAATCCAACACTGCACCAGAAGCCAAGGCTTACCACTTCATACCCCAAGTAAAGAACTTGTTGATCAAGCTTGCTTGATTGACTATGCTGGGTGTGATGAAAGCCTAAAATGTGCAGGTTGTCCGACCTTACGGAGCCTTTTTGTTTTGATTTGTAGGTCTTAACAGGTACAACTTCGAATGGACTCATCAATCCCTCTTCTCACCCCATTCACAAGCTATTCGGAATGGAAGTTGAAGATGATTGCATCTCTGAAGAGACGAGGTCTCTATGAGGTGTATATTGGACTTGGAAAAGATTCTTATGAGAATGAGAATGGCTGGCTAAATGATGGTGATAGAGCTATTGGAGCAATATGTCTGGCCCTTTCTCCTAGCTTGTACTACCTTATTCTTAGTTTTGTTGAATACCCAAAGGAAGTCTGGACAATATTGGACAAAACCTTTGGCAAGCATAATGAGGATCATAATAATAATTTGGGGATCACATCCAGCACCACAAGAGTTCTTCACTCAAAATTATCAGCCTCTACTCTCTCTGATGAAGTTGTTCAAGATGAAGATGAAGCAGAATCTTCTACATATTCAATTCGAATTGAAGAAAGTCTCCATGAAGTGACTTTTTCCCCTGATGCTCCGGAAGTTCATGAGATCTCTAATATCTCATCTTCTCAGATCGCTGAAACAGAAGAAGACATTCAAATCTATGATATTGAAGAAAAATACTGCTGCACTTCCATGCAAACATTCACCGGTGATTTTCCTTTGAATTCTGTGCAAAATTTACCAGTAATTGCTTCCAAAAGTGAAGAGAAATTTGATTTTTCTCCCTCTAATGTTGCTGCTCGTGTGCAAATATGTAAAAAATTGGATATTTTGGAAGAAATATCAGATTATAAGAGTGACACATTTGCTCCCCATGATCTATATCTTCCAGCAAAATCCTGCAGGATTGCATGCACCAAAATTCAGAATTTTGAAGAAAAAGACAACTGTGCACCCACCGTCTCGGTTGACCATAATTTTGGATCTGATATGAACCTTATTTGATCTGATATGATCTTATTTGGATCTGATCTGATATTTCTTGGTTCAAAATTTCAGGTTCATAAACCTTCAGTACTGCTTGTAGTTGTTCTCATCAACGGTGTGAAGAAACAAGTACCGCAAGTCTCCTTCGAAACTACTACTGGGGATTTGATTTCATTTCACAGTTTTGGATCTGTTGTGAACTTATTTAGATCTGATTTACATTCTGATCTGATATTATTTTGTTCATATTTTAAAATCCAAGAGCTTTCAGTCATGCTTGTAGCTGCTCTCACCAATTCCGGTGTGAAAATCAAGTAACGCACTTTCTCTTCAAAACTGTTGATAGGGATTTTATGTTAGTTTCCTCTTATGAGGTTGCTGATATTTTATTTTGTGAATCATTAGATATTTCTGAATCTATATCAGATTATGGAGCTCAAGCATTCGCTCTCCAGAGTCCCAAGTATTCTCTACCTTTGGTCACAAGCTCATCTCCTCACAGAACTAGTAAAGAGGAAGACATTCTGCATCCACTTCGACACTTGCTCCTAAGATTTGGAGCTGATTTTACAGCTCATGGTTTTCTATTCAAAGCTGCAACATATCAGTTTCTTGAGTGTTCCACACATATTTCAAATCCTCAAGAACCTTTGCTCTCTCTTCGGATGATTTCAGTTGCTCTACATGGGTCCAGTTTTCATCGTGCAGCTGTTTATATTTCTGATTCAGTTGAGTGCATTGTTCTTCTTCCAAAGTGGAAGATTCCTCCAAACATATTCATTTATTTTGGATTCAGAGGTTCACATGCATAGTCTCAGGATGCTGCTGCATAGAAATTCTTGATTTACTGCATAGTTTGAGGGGGGGTATTTTTCCCATGAGGTTTTCCCCGTTTCCTTGGTTATATTAAGCAGTTACTTTATTGTATAGGGTGACCTATGGCCTTTGTTTCCAGGGCCCTAGCATTTTTATGCATCTATGTTTTCTAACTCTTCCTGAGTATAGCTTAAGGGGGGGTGTTGGAGACATTTACCATCATACACACTCCTTTTGGTCAAATTGGCCTAGTTAAACCACTATCCTAAGTATAATTGACATTAATTGACATGAGTGGAGCATTAATTGTCATCATATAGTCACACCCATGCCTTTCTATAGTCAAGGAGGCTAACTTAGCCTTCTCCTACAGTCAAGGAGGCTAACTGGAGCACTCCGGGGGTGATCTAAGTGATATTAATGCACCTAATTGCTAACTGGTGGTTACAATCAGTTCAACTAGTCAGTTAAGGCACCTCCTCTCATTAAATATATTATTTAATGATTATTTATTATTATTTAATGATATGGAGTCAACAAGGCGCCTCCACCAACTTCTGATGGTCAGTTCAGCTTCAGTTAACCTCATCGGGGTTCATTGAAGTCATGGAGCACTAGCACTTGATGGTTGGCTTGCTATGACATGTGTTTGATCTCCTTCAGTTGAGATTCAGTCATTTATTGCACTCCGACTTCAGTTAGGGTTTGGTGAGTCAATTAGGGTTTTGGTCAAGTGGTTAACTGAGTGTGAACCAATGGTTGAGAGTCAGTTAAGCTAGAGTCACTCACTGAATTCGAATTGTCTCCTTAGGTATTCAAATTCTTCATGGAGTTAAGCTATTGCTCGACATTGGTATTGTAACCATTCATTGATTATTGAATATACAGAGAGGAAACCATTCTGGTTCCGATTAACATCATTTCATAAGTATTTGTTGATTATTCTTTCATGAGATTGATTCTTAGTTCCTAGATCATGTGCAAGAATTAATAACAGGTTATGTTGCCCATTTCCTAAACTATGCAGAATTTCTAGTACCACTTGATTATCACATGATTAAAAAATAATAGAATAAACAAAACTCAATACAAAGTACACACATAACCATACCAAATAATTCAACCAAACTCGGTTCATGACCCCGAGCGAGCATCTAAAAGTAACCAATTTACTTTAATTCAAAATTTTGCAGTTTGAGGACATAAGTCCCTGATTGCCTTAACCGTGGGAAGTGCTTGGGCTATGCCCTAAAACTCATTGTGAGGAGTACCATGGGAACCCTAAAGTAGTTGGCCAATGGGAGGAATTTCCAAGCGAAAAGGGCAACGAACCCTACTGATTGACTAGAACGCCTGTGAGGAAAAAGCCAAGCGTTGTCTTCTGGCAGTCTTGGTGGACGAGTGACCACCTGTAAGAAAATAGGAAACCATTGAAACCGAGGTCCAATTTTCATTACCGGTCACTATCAAACATACACCATTGATCCACCACACTCTTCCTCATGCCTAAGAGGTGATCCACCTCAGTTCGGGTCTTTAGACCATCACAGTCGAAACCACTCTTGACATCCCTCCTCACCATCAAAAGGCCACACAACCTCTGATTCTGACTCAAATTCCTACCAATCCGAGTCACATTTGCACACTGCATCTTCTATCCCCATGGCTGGCATAAATATTGACCCCTTCTTTGGAGGAACGATTGGCAGTGGACCCACGTCCATGCCCCACATTGCAACCACAATTGCAGATAACAACCCTAGCACTGCTACAAATTCCATGGTGATCCCGCAACCCATTAGCGGTGGTCCCACGCCAACCCCTGTCATTGCCACAGTACCGCCATCAATACCTGGGGGCAGTGGCCCTTCCACGACTGACTCAACTATCCCCATTATGGGAAGTCAACTTCAGGTGCCCCCAGTCACCTAGGGACATCAAATTCTTGCGAACCCAGGTGCCATCACTGCTCCCCCCCTCACCAACCTCGGGTCTAACCTCCCGTTCATGGCTCGTCTTAACTTGCCTAATTTGTCCAAATTAACTAACGACCCAATCAACCACCAACCCAATTGGCCTCCTATGCCAACCAAACTCCCCTCAGACATTCCAAAGTTTGAAGGGAAGGTTGGTGAGTGCCCTCAAAATCTGATCATGTCCTTTCATCTATGGTGCTCTTCAAACAACATCGTGGATGACTCGATCAGAGTCGAGTTGTTCCAGCTCACCCTCACCAGCACCGCATCCAAATGGTACATTGAGCTACCTCAAGGATCCTAACCAACTTTCAATTCCTTGGCTTTGATGTTCCTGCAGTATTTCCAATTCCCCATCAGATATGACGAAGGGGTGGAGATATTGCTATTTTTCCACCAAAATATTGTGACCCACATAACCAACCACATCCATGAGTGGCGGCGACGTCGTAGTTTGTGCAAGATTTAGCTTGACGATAGGATCTTCCTAGATTGGTTCCTAAAAACTTTGCTACCACCTATAGCAAAGGACGTCGCATCCAAACATCCCCAATCCAAAGAGGAGGCCATCTTGAAGGCCCAACAATTTGACTTGATCTATGCTCAGTCTGGATACCTTTATACCATAATTCCAGATGGCCCTCATGCTGGCACCTCCTACCGTGATGTGTCAAGGGGATCCCATGCCACGAATGGCATTACAGGTTCTGTCTCCCATCACTCATAACACCTTGCGACACCGCCTATGATGCCACCACACCTAAGCAACACCCCTACTGTTTCCCACCCAAACCAAGCTCCAAACTACTCAAGGATGATTTCTCATTCTGGGGCCACAACCTCCTACGCATAAACCACACTACAACAACATGCCCATTCCCCAACTTGACCGACACAACAGTATTCGAGACAAATGACCGGATTTATAGCCCCCCTAGTATACTATGCATCACCTGTGCAAGTCGTTCCATCCCCTGCCCCAGCTCCATCAACACCCTTGGGACAAGTTTTTGCTCAATGGAATCGTCCCAACCAACCAGTGCCAATAACCAACAAGGGAAAGGTAGAAATAACTGAGCTAGGAATCAGGGAAACAACCAACCGCAAGGAGGCGGAAACATCCAAATCCTCCCAATAACACCGAAGCAAAACAGTCAGATCAAAATCCCCAATAACCCAACCCACCTAGATGAAACACCCCATTACGAACAAATTAGCCTTGCAAACTATGCGACATCTATGGTCACTATACGCATCAATGCCCCCCCATGGGCCACGCCAAGAAGGTTCTCCAGAACGAAGCTCAGTGCAGTAGCAATGTGGCAGTTCCGACTCAACCCAACCCGGCACCACGAGACCCTCCACCCATGGTGCTCCAAAACCCGTTACCACTCCAAGGTTTGGTAGCAACCGCACCCATGCCCCCACCTGCCCCCACAAACCCTGTTGCAGCCCCACCTACAGAGACAGGGGTTCATCACCTGCTAGACATGACAACTAACGAGGTCAACTTGCAGACTAGGCAGAACCAATATGGGTCCACTACCAAAATCGTTGACCCATCAGCAACATCAACCTCCAACACTGCCAACATGCCCCTCCACTTACCTACACTCCCCATTGACAGGGAAACCAAAGGTCCACAGTTTCCACTACGACGTATCGCCAACAACACAAGTGCACAAGCTACTTCAAACTACAACATTGTTGATGACTTGGCTCAGTCACCCACAGCCATGTCCGCTCTAGCAGTGCTGAAGACTTTTTTGTCGCAGCAAAATGCACTTTTATCCACCCTTGGTGTTGTGGATCCCTCTGAATCCAAATTTATCACGTTTGATTTAGATCATGGTGAACCCAGAATGTCGTCTACTATGGCCTTCCATATTCTGACCTCAATTCAAAATTTGGTCGTGCACCGCTACATAGTTGATGAAGGGGCATCTACCTGTGTGTCAACCAATGTCTAGCAGAAAATTGGGTCCTCCACCCTCCAACCCTCCACTACTTCCCTTCACGCCTATGATGGTCGCCCCACCAAACCCCAGGGCGTTCTTCTGAATGTCCCTATATCATTAGCTGGTAAAAAGGTTTTGATTAACATCGAGGTTATCAACGCACAACTTGATTACAACCTCCTCCTGGGACTTAGTTACATGTATGCCATGAAATTCATGGCCTCCACCGTATTTCGACCCCTAATGTTTCCTCATGATGGAAAGATCATGACCGTCGACCAATTGACGTACTACAATCCGCAAGGTTCGGCCACATCGAAACATATTATTACTACCAATCATACTTCCATCGACAGCATTTCAATCCCTTACTTCTCTGCTGTTGGCCTAGGCTTATTCACCTACACGCCTATGACGACCACCTTCCTGACCTTACCACCTCCATCTACACCGACTAAAATAGCGGATTTGTGTACTATCACATCTAGTACCATTCCGACCATATCGCAACCTCAACCTCAGTCACTAGGAAAATAGTGGGGTTCATTCTCGATCAACATGATCCTTTTCCTTTTCCTTTTCCTTTTCCTTTTCCTACCATCCAGGATCATGAGTAAGCCTGTCTTGGCAACCCGCAATTTATAGGATTTCACACTAGGAGTTCCTGTGTGGTACCTTGAACCACCTACCCTACCTCTGAGGCCCCAGTATGTGTTGACTCTTATCCGACCAATTGAGATGGTGTCGCACCTACCTCCTGGTCCATCAAAGACTCATCCCGTCTCCAGGCCTGCCCCTCTTCCTCCAACAGAGACTAGGGGAAAGGCCACCAAAACCACCACCAATACCATTTACATGATCTCTTGCACCAGTTTCCCTTCCTTCTTGTTGGCCGTGGAAGATCCACCTGATCTATCCCGACACCACTTATGCAATAACGGTGAGATCTGTAAGACCGCCTTTGTTTTTACCCCATCCCATTTAAACCATATTGTGGAATCCATTCTTCCCATAAAAGACCAGATTCTATCACCCCACCTTGCCAACGACCTTCGTCTCGCCAAGGGGGCATACCTCTTCGTTGACTCAAATGGTCGACTCTTGAAGAATCTATGCAACGGGCTCCACCTCAAGATAGTCTATGCCTGATATAACCACTATGAGTCCCTTATAGCATAGTTTTTTCTTTTATTTTGCATCATTTTTTCCATGATTCGGTGACCCCCTCTAGTAGTAGTTCCGCATCTAGTAACAATGATTCCATTGTATAACTCTGTTGAATCATTTGCATGTAAGAAGGTTGATATGATCCTTGCCCCTGCATCGCTAGTATCCCACTAGAGGGTGCGGTCCCACATCTGCACATGCACACAATATGTCGCATGTGTGATCTAGCTACCACCATGCTAGCATACCATCAAGTCCCTAGACTTGTCCTGGAGGTAGAGGCCTCTCCGTATCTTCCCAGTTTTCCACACTCACGTATGGATCATCCTCTACCAAAATAGGAAGTTACCACCATTGTGTGAAAAGCTCTTGGGTCGAGAAACGACCTTCTAGAATGCCTCCCTCCCTACTGATTCTCAGGTATGTTTCCCAGAGTCACGTCGATTTTCGTACCACCATGTGAATATCACATTGTACATTGAGTTAGATCCGTACCCATAGGCCCCCATTTGGTCTAGTTTTTTTTTGTGCATCACTTCACTAGGGACAACACCATTAGCTGCTAGTCATAGTCATCCGTACCCATAGGCCCCCATTTGGTCTAGTTTTTCCCTATGCATCACTGCATTAGGGACAGCACCATTAGCTGCTAGTCAGAGTCATCCGGAGTCTGTTTGAGACACCCCTCACACCTCCGGGTTCGGTTTTTCGTCCCTATCTTTTGATGAGGCCATTGTCTCATGTTTAATGCTTGATTCTCTGGACTTTTTCCCAGAGGTCACCTTGATTTGCGTGCCTCTGCCACATCAATTTGCGTGCCTATGCCGCGTCGATTTGTGTGCCTCTGTCGCGAACCGTCCCGTGCATGTATTGGTATGTTCAAGAGCCACCTGCTCCATCTGTGCTGCACGGTTGGTCACCTTTGACCACCTTTCATTGTCCCACCATGGGGCACCACTAGTGCCCCCGGCTTGGTTGACCATAGCGGAGCTTCTGTTAAGCTCTTTTCTGACTCCTAAAAGAATGAAAAGATTGTCAAGTGCCCTTGCTTTCTTTCCCTCTCGTTAAAGTATTGGAAAGGGCATCTACATAGTCTCGTTTATCTCCTTTTACAGATTGTATAAACTACCATAAGAAAAGGACCACCTCAGCACACTCAAGCCAGGAACATTTCCCTTTGCATCCTTTTATGCTTTCTCTAGCATTGGGACCAAACTCTCCGAAAAAGCTCATCATGGGTTGTCTTTAATCTCTTTTCCAGCCTTCTCATAAAGAAAATATTGTCGAGCAAACTTGGTTTCGTTCATGCTTGTAAAAGTATTTGAATAATCATCCAGTTAGCATAGGTTTAACCTTTTCCGGCGTGATTAGACTACCAACGGTAAAGAAGTCTCCCATCCCCTAAAAAGGATGGGTGAGCTCTCTTATGTACACTTTTATCCTTTTTCGAGCACAGGAAACAATCAACGAAAAAGAGACCGCATTGGAGTCTTCTTCATGCTTTCAGACTCTCTAAAATTGAAAGCACCATCGAGCATTTACTTTTTCAAGCTCGCTAAAAATCCACAAGATTGTGCCACAACGGTGTCTCCAGGCACCACCCCATGTGTTACAGTTTGGCAGCTTTCCCCCTTTGGGTCACCTTTGTTCAGAGTATTCTGCGATGCATCTTCCTTGGATCCCATCAATATCAAACATATTATCTAAACCACCCCAAGTATTTCCCATCTGTAGTTACATTCCCGATATAATAGCTATGATCTCCCTCCCTTGAGTCAATTTCATTTGTTGCCAGGTCAACCCTGCTGTCGTACTCTAAACAAAGGAAGTTGGAGTCCCTCGTGATTCCCTGCCCTTGTTTCCCCACTCAGTGTGCCAATCCCTGGATTGTCCCACAGCCTTGGTTATCCCCCTCATGCTTCTTATCAAGGAAACCTCATTTCCTTGATCAGTTGCAGGTCTCCCTCTATCGATGACAACACCTCTATTCTAGAGAATAGACCTAGAGGACCCAGACAGGTTAATGTCCCTTGTAATTTCTAGGGTGCGTTGGAGACAGTGATCAGAAGACCCAGAGGAGTGCTTCTGTATAGATTCATGATTGATGCGGCATATTGTACCTCTGAGACTCTGACTCTCCGTTAGTGAGTCCTTACAATGATGTCAAACTTCCAAATCCAGTAGTTCATATGTTATGAAGATATTGCATTCCATGAGAATGCCATGGGTCCGATGTATCAGTTCTTCAGATAACTATTGTATTGAGCCTCTCATTGAGGCCACCATTATGTAACAACAATTGTACATGATCAACTCTTGTGTTTGGGAGCCTTGACCACATTATTCTTTTTTGTCATTGTTACGAGCATGGGTAGGCCCATCTCATCCATATGCATGTCACACATTATTTGTATCTCACCCATTGATGGGATCCAACATTAATACAAAAACCAAAAGCCACCATGTCCCAAACGAGCAAGCACCGCTTCTTCACAGGTCTCTCCACTATCCTAAGGATCCAATGATGTCCATCAGCGATACAGTGAGTTCCTGCCCTCACACATCAGGGAGCGATCTGTTAATGCAAAAAAATTCTCAACATGCTCTATTTAGCCTACACCATTTGAAGACATCCATATTGTAACCCATTTGACCCCCACACCCATATTTAGCCTATGTTTTTCTCCCAAAGGCTCAAAAATAATTAAAAGGGGCTTAAAAAACCCCAAAAGAGCCAAAATAGCTCACAAAGGAGCCAAAAGGCCCATAAAGGGGCTAAAAGACCCAAAACGGGGCTACAAACTCTAAAAGGGCTTAAATCCCCCAAAAGGAGCTATGAAATAAGGAAAAAGGGCTTAAAAACTCTAGGTAGGGCCCAAAACCCTGACCAGGGGCTAAAAACCCTAAATGGGAGAAAAAAAATATAAATAGAGGGATGGGGGGTCACTATCATACATGATTCCTCCTCCTTGTCGTTATAATGCCCGTGTGATTACCTTGGGATACCTTTCACTCTCAAGCTATTCACCTCCCCCCACAACTCCATTCCTCCATTTTCCCATTCCCTTGGTGTGTTGAGCCAAAGATCCACCCATTCCCAGCCTATGGAGAGGCAGCTTCTGAGTGTGGGCATGGTGGCCCTCTTTCAAACCAGATAGGAAGGTATCATGATTCATCTTTCCTTATTTATTTTTTAATCTGTAGATGTTTCATTTTTGTTTTATTTGCTAACAGTTTGCTGCAGCTTGTCTTTTTTCCATTGACTCTACCCTTTCGTCCTCTAGACGAAAGGGAGGTGCAACAACACGTAGCTAGGGTTTTTCCTTGGCTACATAATGATTGTGATACCATTGATGATCATAAAGATGAAGATGATGATGGTTACAATTATTCTAATGAGGATGACCATGATGATGATGATTTCTATTATTCTAATGAGTGTGAACATGATGGTGATGATGGAGATGATAACATTGATGATGATGATGATGATGATAACATTTATGGCGATGATGATTATAGCAATGACGATGATGAGGCTGAGGATGAGGATGAGTTTGATTATGATGTCGATGATGACAATGATGAAGATGGTGATGATGGTGATGATTATGATGACGATGATTATGATTATGATTATGATACCATTGATGATCTTAAAGATGAATATAATGATGGTGATGATGATTATGATACCATTGATGATCATAAAGATGAAGATGATGATGGTTGCGATTATTCTAATGAGGATGACCATGATGATGATGATTGCTATTATTCTAATGAGTATGAACATGATGATGATGATGAAGATGATAACATTGATGACGATGATGATGATGATGATACCATTGATGATGATTATGATGAAGGCTTGAACAATGAAAAGTGGAGATGATGATGATAATTATGATACCATTGATGATCATAAAGATGAAGATGATGATGATGATGGTTGTGATTATTCTAATGAGGATGACATGATGATGATGATTGCTATTATTCCAATGATGATGAAGATGAACATGAGGTTGATTATGATGTCGATGATTACGATGATGAATATGGTGATGATGGTGATGATGACGATGATGAATATGGTGATGATGGTGATTATGATGATTATGATGATACCATTGATGATCATAAAGATGAAGATGATGGTGATGATGATGATGATGATGATGATACCATTGATGATCATGAAGATGAAGATGATGATGGTTGTGATTATTCTAATTAGGATGACATGATGATGATGATTGCGATTATTATAACGAGTATGAACATGATGTTGATTATGAAGATGAACTTGATGATGATGATGATGATGATGATTATACCATTAACGATGATGAGGCTGAGGATGAGGTTGATTATGATGTCGATGATGAAGATGGTGATGATGATGAGGATGATGATGATGATGGTGATGGTGATTATTATTATTATTATTATACCATTTATTATCATAAAGAAGAATATGATGATGGGTGTGATTATTCTAATGAGGATGACATGATGATGATGATTTCTATTATTCTAATGAGTATGAACATGATGGTGATGATGGAGATGAACATGAGGTTGATTATGATGACAATGATGAAGATGGTGATGATGGTGATGATGATGATGATGACACCATTGATGATCATAAAGATGATGATGATGATGATGATGATGATGATGTTACCGTTGATGATCATGAAGATGAAGATGGTGATGGTTGTGATACTATTGATGATCATAAAGATGATGATGATGATGATGATGATGATGATGATGATGATACCATTGATGATCATGAAGATGAATATGATGATAGTTGTGATTATTCTAATGAGGAAGACAATATGATGATGATTGCGATTATTCTAATGAGTATGAACATGATGATGATTATGAATATGAACATGATGATCATGATGATGATGATAACATTGATGATGATGATGACGATGATGATTATAACATTGACGATGATGAGGATGAGGATGAGGATGAGGTTGATTATGATGCCGGTGATGATGATGATGAACATACTAATGATGATGAGGATGAGGATGATGATTATGATACCATTGATTATCATAAATATGAAGATGATGATGGTTGCGATTATTCTAATGAGGATGACATGATGATGATGGTTGTTATTATTCTAATGAGTATGAACATGATGATGATGATAATTTCTATTATTCATCATCAATATCATCATCATCAATGTCATTTTCGGTTATATATTCATCATCAATATCATCACTGAGTTCAAAATCGTCTGCTATGTTATTTGGATGATCAAATTCTTGATCAAATTCTTCATCTGACACATCTGCGGCGGCTAACTGCTCCTTATCTGCATCACCTTCTTCTTTGACATTGTCTTCTTCCTCTAGTGGATTATACTTGACCGGTCTTCCTCTTGGATCATATCTAACAATGTATGACCAACCTGCTTTACCTAGCACCTCTGAGTAAAAGACCTGCTCACATTGACTTGGAAGAACATAAGGCTATGTACCCAGTTCAAGTGCCCTTGTATTAACCATGGTAAATCCATTGGCATGCTCAATAATGGTTCTTTCAGGATCATGTTCATTCATTCATAGCATGTACCATTTGAACTCAAACAAAACTATTTTAAATGAATTAAAATCACACTCAATTATATCTTCCAAATAACCATAGTACCTATTTTTAGATACTTTTGGATGCTTGTCACTTCTAGAGGAAACATTAGTAACTTGAAAAACTACATTTATCCCACAATCGAATGTTTTCTTCTTGTAATCCAACTTTTTGATGTGAATTTTATGACCATTGGACCACGTATCCTTGTGGTGTATCAACTACATCATGCCCAACTCGGTAAATAAATATATAAGAAGAAATAAATAAAATAAATATAGTTATATAATGGGAAACAACGAAAAAAATGATCAGGGTATAAAATATACTTGCCTTTTTATTTTTTAAACCACATGCTAAATCAATTTCCCTTTGTGTAAGTTCACCGGAATATTCTTCTCAATGACGATGCACCGTTTTAATCAATTTACTCACCCCTTCCCTTGACAAGGTACCATAGAATTCTATACATCGTTCTATCCATTCCTCCATCCAATTAAGATTGTTTGCAATGTATAAATGTACTGCATCACACATGCGACCAACTATATAGAAAATAACAATTAAGACTTTTAAATTAGCTATCATTAAAGGCAATTAAGTTTATCTTACAATAATGATGGAATAATAAAAATTACATGAGTAAAATATATTTGAAATTGAAAAATTAATTGTATAAGAAATTAAATATACACCATCTAACTACCTTTCACTTTCCTTGTTCTACCTTTCCCCAACAAGACCTCCCCTTCAAATTTGTTGATGGAGTTGACATGCCAAATGCGAGGAAGATTGATATTGTTTGTTAAAGTTGGAAGATACTGACTAATGTACACCATGGATTGATATACCATATAGCCCTGCAATTACTAAAAAGATGTACTAAATGGAAATTATATACGTAAATAATTACCTTAATGAATGTATGTCATTCATGAGTTTTAACACCACCAAAATCACCATTTTTTGCTAATATATTTTGTATGTTCGATGAAAACCAAGTCGAAAACCTTATTTTCTAAATTACCTCTTTAATATCATTGCTTTGTTTCTCTGTCAATAACCATGGAAGACTAATATTTTGGTACTCCTCTTCGGCATTGGAATTAATTACACTTTGCAATGCGTGATTGGCTTCTGCAATGTCACTACAAATTTTTCCAATTTTATCTTTGTTAGTCCTTCCATCTAAGATTCTCCATATCATTTATGTTGCATTCTTCCCGATATGCATTGTGTCAAACAAATGAGCTATTTGTAGGTGCTCGTAGTAAGGCAACCTACTTAATTGTATGGGATAACTCTTCATTCCTCGTGGAAGCCCATTCATGCCTTCATGACATTCAATATTAAACATAAACAAAAACACATTAACAATAATTCATGAAATCCATGGTAGAGAAAATTCAATAAAAATATAAAATTCATAATATTACATATTTATATGCTACATATACAATTTGCATACCATGACGATGTCTATTATATTCCAACTTCCATAGGTGAGGTGTCATTCTTCGTTGTTTCTTCCCATTCTCTTATTTACCATTGAATTTTTTTTTCTTGGTAGTTCAATACCTATGGTTCTTAGGAAGGAAGTTCCTATACTCATCAAACACCTCCTTTCTTAAAATTCTTGAACGACGAGATTTTATCATAGGACCATAGACTAGAGATGCAAATTTTCCCTTTGTTTGAAGACCTACAAGATATGTGTATTAATGTTATAAGCACCAAAAGATTATTAATTTAAATATAAAAAATGCATGATATTTACCTTAAAAACATATTGATTTAAAGTGCAACAGAAATTTACATACCACAAAAATGTGTTAATCGCAGCGTCATGAATTGTGCATGCAAGTATTCCATGGAACTAAAATTGTTTCTTCCCTATTGGTCTAGAGATGTCATGCCTAGTGATTCCATCCCATAACTTCAATAGGTCATCGATAAGAGGCTCAATATATACATTCATATATTTAACTTGGTACTTACCTAGTTTATTCAACAATATACGATGTTATTCAATTATGTTTCCCAATATATAAAAGGTGTTCTCATGTAGCAATGAAACAAAGAAATGAAATAATATAGTTACTTTCAAAAAAATACCTGGAATAATCATTGCCAACATTGTGTGCTCTCTCTTTATCGACATCCAAGGAGGAAGGTTATTGTTTATGATGAAAACAGGCCACACTGAGTAAGTGGAACGAAGCTCTCCAAATGGATTGAAACCACCAACTGCCAATGGAAGTCTAACATTACGAGGTTCATCTTTAAAAATTGGCCATTTTTCTTCGATGTTCTTCAATGCATAACCATTTGCAGACATGCGAAGAACACCATCTTCACTTATGTTCTTTGTGTGGTAATCCATAAACTGTGTTATACTTTGGCACCTGAATAGTCGTTGGAAACCTGTAATTATGGGAATATAACGAAGAACTTTGCGAGGCGCCTTTTTTGTTACTTGATCAATTTGATATATACTAATTTCACATTGTGGGCATTTGTTTTCTGATGCATATTGTCCATAATATATAATATGATCATTAAGACATGCATCAATAGCTTGATAATCCATTCCAATTTCTTTCATAATCAAGAATACCTCTTGACATGTGTGTGGTAAATTATTTGATGGTGGTAATAGAAATTCACCCAACAGTCTGCAACATTGACAAAAAAAAATGAAATATAAACAATATAAATCATAAATATTGCTTATCCCTAATTTATGAATTAATTAATACTAAAAATGGAGGAAAATAGTGAACATTTCGATATACCATGTGAAGATGCAATTAATACATTACATACCTTAGGATCTGTGTGAAACAAGTGTTTTCCAAACCATTCAAAACTTTCAAGTTCACCAACAACAATATACCAGATATAATATTTTTTGTTGATCCTTCATAAAGAGGTTCTTGGGACTTCTCGAGTAGAGGAACATCATGAATATCATGGAGGTTGTCCTCATCCAATGGAGAAAATGTGTCTTGGATCAATCTGTTTATCTCATCTTCGTCATTTGTATCAATAACGTCATCTTCGTCCATAGGATCATTAATAACTTCATCTTCAATATTATGATATCCATGTTCATCACCTTGTAAAGTAGTATTTCTACTATAATTATGTGGAAAATAACTCTCTAGCGATCGACATTTAGGGGACATTGTCTTTATAATTACAAACAATTTAATAACATTAGTGTATAATATACAACACATAAATTTTAAATGATTAAACATTCTGTGAATACATGATCAGTACTATTACAAGAAGTACATTATCTAATGAATAACATCTTAGAAAGGGACAATATTCAAACCCCCCTTCAGCATGCCCCTTCTCCTTACAGTGTTGCCTTAAACTCAGCATACCTCCTATTATTTTCTTTCCAAGTATATTTCTTTGACATTCTAATAGCATATAAGGACCCAAAAAAACTCAATCAATGTATAAGTAAATTGAATAGAATATATATATATTAAAGGAGGCAGAAAATTAAACAGCGTGACATGGAAAGTGACAAATATAATTAGTAAATCCAAGTTGACTTTACTTCTACATGTTACATATCACAAACAATATCCCTCATTTCCAAATTATTAAGGAATAAGTAAGTATGGGGGTCTATTCTTACCACCAACCACTATGTTTTTGATATTTAGTGATAAAATTTAAATCCCCCCCAACGGTTATGTTCTCCCAAGTTAGGAAACATGATTTCTCACAAGCACATGGGATCACAATGCTTAAACATTTTTCACCTAGGATATTACCACATGATAGTTTACCCCTCTATAAATAAGAAAACAAATAAAACATTTCAAAAGCAATGATCTTGTTTCCCTAATTAGTTCATGTTCATCTTTTTTTAATCAAATAATGATTAAGAGACAAGTCTCGATGACATTATATTTACTCATTCGAAAAATATTAGTTCACTAAACACAAACCTCAATGCAAAACTAAAATTTTACAAAGATTTTGATATTACCTAAAACACCCATTAATCTAAGACAAACCCATTATTTCTCATGTACCATTCCTAACAAAATTATAAAATCTACCATGATACATTCAAATCAAGACCTCCTAATCATCCATCTCTTTCCATGTTGGTATTGGATGTGATATTATTGAGGATAAAATGAATAGTCGACTCACTTTATGTATGACACTACACATTAAAGGAGACAAATCATTTAAAAATACTAACCTGGAAACCAAAGGAGATCAAAAATTCAATATGTTAAACCAGTACCAGACTCTTGAACTCACAGATCAAACAATAAGTAGAAAAATCGTTGCAAATATAGTGAAAAAATTGATGAAATATGTCTTAAGAACATGTATTTATAGATCAATGATCGTGGCAGTTACAGCGAAAAATGCACAACGGTCAAATTTCAACAACAAGAAAAAGTCAATAACTGTTACTGTGATGATTGTTGATATGCAAATGTTTAGAGTTTTGTCGCTAGAGCGACGAACGTGTGTCTTCATTGCAATAGAGACGAACATTCATCGCTATAGAGACAAACATCCATTTATGTCACAATAACAACGATGATCGAGGGCCAGAACAATTTCTTTTCAAAATATTTATCAATTTATCCACGAAAATTACCATTTTAACTTATTCGTGGCAATATTTTGTGGAACTTTTAAGCCATATGTACTAGTGATGGATGGGATTAAATTAGGTTGTTCATACTATCAAATTTGAACCATTCACGCAAATATAAATGCATGGATTATAATATGGGGACCTTCGCCACAAACAACCCATATTAAATCAAATATATGGAATCTTTAAATCATGTCATTCACACAAGTGGATGTGATTGAAGCTTATCCCAAGGTATCATGTCGCAAATGACCGAGATTAAACCATGCAAGTTTGATCTTTATATCTCATCCATTCACACAAAACAAGGTGTGAAATAAATCGTAAAGGGGGTGTTTCCAAGAACAATCACAATCTAGTCATATTGGTTGGATTAGTAGATCCTCACCATTTGCGGGATTTCTTTTAGTAGGCTTAAAAATCGTGGCTCGAGAATCTTTGAGTATCTCAATGACATTGATAGGGGAAAATTTTGAATGTGACATGGTAGAACCAGAGGGTTTTACGTAGGGTACAAATGAACATGGTGCCACATCATTAAGATATCACATCCGTGGTATGAAAAATTTATTAAAAATAAAAAAAATAAGGTTGGAGCCAAAAACTTATTTTGGACATAAATGGAGCATAGTTACTCAAAATTCGATGAAATTCTCATCTTTTGTCCACGGTGAAGAGGGATACAAGACTGAGATCCTCAATGACATTGATAGGGGGGGATTTTGAATGTGACACGGTAGAACCAAAGGGTTTTACGTAGGGTACAAATGGACATGGTGCCACATCATTAAGATATCACATCCGTGGTATGAAAAATTTATTAAAAATAAAAAATAAGGTTGGAGCCAAAAACTTATTTTGGACATAAATGGAGCATAGTTACTCAAAATTCGATGAAATTCTCATCTTTTGTCCATGATAAAGAGGGATACAAGATTGATATCCTCAATGACATTGATAGGGGAAAATTTTGAATGTGACACGGTAGAACCAGAGGGTTTTACATAGGGTACAAATGGACATGGTGCCACATCATTAAGATATCACATCCGTGGTATGAAAAATTTATTAAAAATAAAAAATAAGGTTGGAGCCACTGAACTTATTTTGGACATAAATGGAGCATAGTTATTCAAAATTCGATGAAATTCTCATCTTTTGTCCACGGTGAAGAGGGATACAAGATTGAGATCCTCAATGACATTGATAGGGGAAAATTTTGAATGTGACATGGTAGAACTAGAGGGTTTTACGTAGGGTACAAATGGACATGGTGCCACATCATTAAGATATCACATCCGTGGTATGAAAAAATTATTAAAAATAAAAAGTAAGGTTGGAGCCAAAAACTTATTTTGGACATAAATGGAACATAGTTACTCAAAATTCAATTGAATTCTCATCTTTTGTCCACGGTGAAGTGGGATACAAGATTGATAGAGAGGAGGAATGGGCATGTTTTGCTCTAGTTTTCTTGAAAAAGGGAAATAGTGACTTTTGAAGACCAGTGTCAAGTGATTGTGCAAGGGCCCTGTTGGGGATGAAATTTGTATGGTGGGTACGTAGAACAAGCATGGAGAAAATCCACGTGGAATTTGGCTAATTCCCAAAGGTTTTGGGGTACAGGTGTAGAAGAAGGAAAAATGCACTATTTTGGTTTGTGCTTTCCTAATATTGAAAACTTCGAGGAGGTAAAACTAACCCAAGATGTCAAAACCAAAAAACATTATGAGCTCGACATTTCACCTACCCATCAATCCAAACAACTTTTCTTATCGTAATTTTTCCCAAAAATTCTTTGTTTAGGAGACATAATCTTTTGAAAAGATAATCTAAGTTCAAAACAAGTGCAAAAGTAAAACTAGTCAATTCCAAAAAATTATAGAAATTGACTAGGGCAAACCATCATAGATCTAAAAGTTGTTGATTAAATCCTATAATGAGTATAATCAATGCCTGATAATAATAATAATAATCTCTCTATATTTTCTTCTACATGTGGCTAAAGTTGGTCTATGAGACTAGATGCAACAATAGGAAAAGTGCCAAATTAAGAAAAATTGGTAATTTTGAAGGGATGTAACTTGGAAATTTATAGCTCTGAGATCATAACTAGTCATGGCTATAGTTATTATAAATATAATTCACAAGGGAAAAAACATGTATGATCAAATTCTTAAAAAAAATTCTTTAGATATTCCCAAAAAATAAACAGAAATTTGCATGTAGCCTTGATTTGACAAAAATTGCCAATATGGGTAGTTTCCAAAATGCATGAATATTAATTTTCATAATATTATGAGGATGTAATGAAACTAAGAAGTTTGTTTATATAAACACTTTTGAAGATATGGTGTCATATCGAGGACATTTATGAGTTAACATTCAATATAGTGCAATTGGGAAGCCTTTGGTCTTGGTTAGGCAAAGAAAACTATTACCGTGAATGATGCACAAGATCCTTATAAATATGAAATAGATTCCATTGTAGAAAATATACATGTTGAGAATGTAGATTCATAACATAATGGTTGTAGAAACCAAGTAATTCCTCCAAATCTTGCAGAGAGCATGAGAAGTGTAAGAGTGGAGTTACAATGTTGCAAAGTAGTTAATAAAAAGTTGAATAGAGCTCAGGAAGAACAAAACCTATTGAATGAATGCATGCTTCAAAACTTGAAATACATTCATAGGAAGACACACCATGGGAATAACTTATGAAATTATGTAAGAGTGGGATTATCTTAAGGAGACATTATCACAAGAGATCCCATAGCTCAAGAAGGACTTCTGGAGACAGGATATATACTCCAAAATTTTCTACTAGTGAGGCATATGCCTCTAAGGACTCCACCAATAGTCCAAGTTATTTGAATATCACAAGAACAAGAGGAATGATACTTTCAGGTATATCTCACATGGATAATTTTATAAGTTCAAAACCCATGCCTTTGATGGTGAAATGAAATCTAGACAAGAAACTGAGGCTTGACTTCTTGGGATGAGGAAGTATTTCCAAGTCCATGACTACTTTGGAAACATAAAGGAAAGGGTGGGCATATTTAATTTGAATGGAAAAGCATCATATGATGGGGTTGCATTAGGAAAGTCAAGAGGATAAATTAAAGAAATATTGTTTGGAAGTAGTTCAAGCAGTGCTTCCAACAAAAGTATCTCTCTGATAGGAAATTTGGTAACAAAATCAAAGAATTCCATAAATTAAAGTTGGGACAAATGATGATGGATGATTATGAAAATAAATTATTGGAGTTGTTGAGGTATGTTAAATATATGAGAGATAATAAGGTAAACAATTAGTGTTTTCTAAGTGGGCTACCTTAGTCACGTGAGAACCAAATTGAGTTTTATGAACCTCAAACTCTAGATGAGATTATAAGGAAGGCTAAGTATTATTATTATCAATACAAAAGCATATTAGTGTTCCATAAGGCATGGAAAAAAAAATGAGAAGTTTGACGAAATATGGAAGGAACTCAATCTTCCTCATTTAAAAAATCAACAAAGGTAGTCATCACCTGTTGAAATATTGTAACTTCGAAGAATATTCTATATGTATCTTTTGTGGTCCCCGATGGTCCTATCGGGAGAACCACTTGTATTATCTTGTACCCCGATGCTTCTAATCGGAAGAACTAATAAGAGTCATGAGGTTGTCTCCTCTAATTGTAAAGGTGGGTTATTTGCACCCCAGTGTGGTTACTTAAGCCTACATGTGTAACTCGAGCCTACATGATTAACTCAAGCCTACATGTCGGATGATTTAATTGAAGTGAACGGATGAATATAAAGAGAGGTGTAGCTCTCCTCATTTGAGCACATACAATCATTTGTGTAGTGCATTAGTGGAGAAGAGAAGTAGCTGGAGAAGGAGGAGGGTCAGGCTTTGATCTCCTTGCTGGTTTTATCTTTTATCTTTTTGGGGCATCTATATTGAGGAAGCTTTTGTTGGGTTTTTCCCTTTAGGGTTTTCCCAGGATAAATCTTTGTGTTCCTTTTGTATAGTTGTGCTTGTCTATCTTTTAGTGATCCTGTCTATATGCTTTTGTTATGAAAATGAAATTAAATACTGATGTCTTAGCTAAGCATATGAAAATTTAACATGGTATCAGAGCCACCCTGAAAGAAAACATTGTGCAGCTAAAGAATCTATGGATTCTTATTTTTTTGGGGTCTCTATCCATGATCGATCAACAAAAGAAGGCTACACTGACTCTCCATTGAAGGGCGCATCTTTCTGTCGAAGCGGAATTCGATTCTGAGCATTTTCAGTTTTGGTGCGGAAAATTAGGGCTTTCTACAGAAGAAGAATTTTTGAGTAATCCTAGAATAGGATTGTTCTCCTCATCAAAATTGAATTTTAGAAACCTGGATCAAGAAATTTGGTTGGGTGAAACTCTCGAAAAGTCAAACCCTAGTTTGACACCGATCTGGAAAAACCCTAAATACTAAAACTGCTAAGTTTTGGTACATTTGCTATATCTTGAGATTGGCTAAGGATCAGGAGTTGAAAATTGCATAGGCCGAAGCTAAAATCTTTATTTACACTGTGTCCGAAATTCAACCTTAGATTCGCTATATTTTGGGAGATATGATCCCTCCAGGTTAGGGTTCCAGCCTCTTCCAGAATTCATCCCTAAACAGGACACCTGGGGAGAATTGTTGTAGCATGGGATACAGAGGTCCAAATAGAATTCCTAAAGATTTTCTAGAAATAGCACGGCCTGTAATTTCTTTGATCTAAATTTCAGAACATGAAGATGAACCAGTGACATGTGGCATGCCGTACAATTGCACTGTTCTGAACAGTCCTGTAACAGGTCACCTTGGGAAAATGATCATAAATCCAAATTGGTGAAACAAATTCTAATGAAATTTGTGTTGTTGGATCAGGGACATGTGAGGTTACCTTGGTGAGAAATTGCAGACATATAGGAGTAGTAATTTCGGAGATATCACAGAAACAGTAACAGGCATTTCTGCACAAGAAATTGGAAAACTAGGGCTTCCTGTTCCGGGAGCTTCCCTCCACTGTTTTCAGAAAAGGAGTACATTGGACAGCTCCATTTGAAGAGATCTATATTT
>LPNX010864765.1:258023-387812 GCA_001517045.1 Pseudotsuga menziesii
CACTTGTGTAGCGCATTAGTGGAGAAGAGAAGTAGCCGGAGAAAGAGGAGGATCAGGCTTTGATCTCCTTGCTGATTTTATCTTTTATCTTTTTGGGAAATCTATATTGAGGAAGCTTTTGCTGGGTTTTTCCCTTTAGGGTTTTCCTAGGATAAATCTTTGTGTTCCTTTTGTATGGTTGTGCTTGTCTATCTTTCAGTGATCATGTTTATATGCTTTTGTTATGAAAATGAAATTAAATACTGATGTCTTAGCTAAGCATATGAAAATTTAACATCACCTGGTGAGGCCAAGCCAACAAATTTTAAGGGAGAAGAGCCAAGGGATCCCCTTCAATGTTGGGGGTGTGGAGATGATTACTCGTTCATAACTTGTCCACATCAATATGGGAGTGCCAAACATGTTCATAACATCCAAAAGGATGAAATTGTGGGCGATGGAACAAGGATTGTCCCTACAATCTATGTTGCACTAGAGGACCGCCAAGAAAACCATGAATCTATTGTGGCTAAGTTTAAAGGTAATATTTATAAGCAATCTATTTATATTTTAATTGACATTGGTGCTAGTACTCAGAATGTACCCAGGCTGTGAAAGGATAAATCCCAAGGTAACCACAAAACCACTTTAGATTGTATCTTGGCCTTATACAAGGGATCTCTCAATATTTACAATCTTTCTCACTTAAGGTATTCGATCAATAACACTCAGAGGGTCAGATTTATGATAGGACAAGTTTGTTTTTAAATGTGGTAAGACAATATTGAAAGAGACCATTGGGCAATGGAGTCAATAAACATATACTAGTTTAAGCTGCAAGAGATTAGGGTTTGAAAAGAACTAGGAAAGAGGCAGGGTAGACACCATTTCCTTAGTCTTGAGGAATTTCAAGGTGGTGTAAGATAAATGGAAACAATGCATTAGAACAGAGCACCTAGCTAGGGTGAATTTTGTAAAAACTTTAGAAGAATATATTTAAATGTTTGAATCCATGAGCTAGAGCATCAAAGATGAATTCTAGTCCATAACACTAGTGTTCAAACATGAAAGAAGATACATAATGGAGTGGGAAACTGGAAAAACAATCACATAATAAGATCACTTACTGAGGAAAGTGATGGCACAAGAATCTCTGCTATGAAATTTTTCAACATTTAGTTTCTGCAACTTTATTCATCTTCAAAAATTGAAACAATTTACAAGCAAAAAAACCTCTCTCCTCCTGAGAGTCCAAACCTAAATATATCTATTACATCAGTTTATATAGAAAACACTACATATACCCAGTGTTCATTTTGAATTCTAACTACTTCCTAAAAATAGAAACGGTTACAAACAGAAAGACATGTTTAACTGGTTTCCTACTTTTTAGGATGCAGATTTCTAAAAAATAGGCTTCAAATCTCCACCTGTATATCTTAAATGGTAATAGATGTGTAAAAATAGAGAGAGGTTCTTGTAAATCAACATGTTCTTGTCAAAACCCATGTTTCCATTTTTCCATATTCTCCTCCATCTCCTCGAAATATGCATTTGAAATTGATGACTCAAACCATAAATTTCAAATCTGGAAAAAAGGCGCTGAAAGATCACTTCGATTCTCCCAGACTATGACACCTGTGTAAAAACTGAATTTTGTTTTGTAGATGAGGTCGTGATGAAGAAAAACCTCCTTTGTTTTTTTTAAATTCCTTTTCATTTAACCAACACAACGGTTTGAACTTGACTGCTATCTAGCTCTGTCTCAGCTTCCTGGCTCTGTCCAATTTCATCTGTATTTTCCTGCCCAACTTTGAATTCCAGTATCCAAGAGATAAAACAACATGAACTCTACATTTAGGCAAGCATCTATTGAACACATTATTGAACAAGTGCAGTTGTCCTTCCCATTCTCCTTATCCTCTACAAGGAACACTTCGACTTTGATTAGAAAATGTCACCTTCCTCTGCTTCTTGTTTGGTGGACTCCTCTCTATCGGGGATGACTCGAAGTGCTTCTTCATCAGTTGCATTTGTCTGTAGTAAATTTCTCAACAAGATGGTATCATCTAATTGATTGTTAGGAAGGTCCAATGCACGGATAGTTTCCAAATTTTGATTTTTTCTTTCTTTTGTCGCTTCATATCTTTCCCATGGTTCTGCAATGTATGCTTGACGCGATTTTCCACACTCTTCAGTATTTTTTTTCACATCGGGCATGACCAATCACCCTCAAGTAATACATTTTTTTGGTTCACTCTTTATAATATCAAGTGGATAGGGTAGGTGATTTATCTCTGGACTAAGAAATGTAGTCACTTTTACCTTGTTGACTTCAACAAACTGAACATCGTTGTCTTCGATCGCTGCTTTCACAAATTCTTCATAAGCAATCTCCTCAAATATTTTGGACGAGCTAACTGCGTAAGTTTGATTTCTCTGCAAAATTGTTCAGCCTCGGACTTTTTTCATAATTGCAAACGTCTATGGCATGTATTTAGACTAGCCCTTAAGTAAATGAATCCATCATGAACAAGTTCAGGTAAAACATAAACAGCTGGATCAAACCATGAATTATAGATGCTAAGCTCCATCCCATTCATCCATTTTGCCTCATGAACAGCTTTCACAAACACCAACAGTTGGTGTCGTAGTTAAGCTTGCCTTTTTATATTGTTTTCTTAATTGGTGAAAAGGAATTTCGCTCAGCCCATATGAAGTTAAATTCGTAGCACTTTCCCTAAGCAGAATAATTTCCCACCATTGATCTGTTTGGAAACTACAACACGCGTCTTGACTAGCATATCGAAACATTCTGCTCCCCTCTCTGGGAATTAACCTCTTAGCATCTCTTTCAGTGGAATTTTTTAAAGCCGATGATCTATTTGACAGGGTAATGGAGGCCCAACACGTGTTTGAAGTTGCATGATGGCAAAAAATTCCGTTTAGTCTTAAAAAATTAACTTCGCATCACTTTCCTCAGCGGAATGGTTTCACGTCGTTGGATGATGTTGGGTATCCATCTGAATCATTGATCCACTTTTCTTCTGCAATATTTTAACAAAAAACAAAATCGCCTCCCCCAACCCCAACTGAGATGAACTTAATGATCAACAGATAGGATGGGAGAAGGAAACTGCTTCACATAATCGATTGCATGTTTGACGCTTGAAACGAGCCTGTGTTTGAAAAGATGGTCCAGCTCATTGAATTTTGAAACAGCTATGTCGTGGCCACTTCCTATTATACGACTCTCCATTCTTGCTTTACTTTGTGAAATAAATTGTTTGAAACGTTGTTGATCTGAGAATTGAACATCTTGGAAAACCATACAAACCAAGATGAAAGTTCGTTAACCCGCCCTGCCATGGCCTTTCCACGAACAATGTTGTGGCTTCTTGGCTCTAGTTTTCCTCTAACTAATTAAGTTGATGGATAAAATAAGCTCTTCTACTCGTTGGACATTATCTTCAGCAATATTTTTCAAACCAATACTGAACTGCGACTGAAAAATTTCATCCTCAATTCCACCTCCACGGAGTCCATGGAGGGATATTGCTGCTAAAACATCATTGAAAACTGCCCAATCTCATCGAGACAAGCTATTTAAATTCACCAAAGCCATTTCTCCCTTCGATCGGGTGCAATTTCAGCTCATCGACGATATTGTCCCATTTCGGTCTAATTTTGAAACGAGTTTCCACTAGGAGGCCTCCATTGGCTACCATAAGCATTTGAAGGGTTAAAAATCCATCTGCCTATTATACCTGCCTCGGATACACTATTTGAATCATTTGTCACAGTTCCATTGGCCACCTTTGCTCCTTATTCTAGATAAATTCTATTATGTTTCGTCAAAGTTGATGCCAGCTTCTGTGCAACTAAATCTGCGTTGTCCAATCCATCATTATCTGCTATAATAGTTGGAATTGCTCCAAGTGCATGCGCAAAAGTATCAATCACAAGAGACTTATTTCCTCGTGTTCTCCTTGCAAGTTCATCAACTTGCTTTTCCATGATCATTTCAAGCCATTCACCTCCAAGAATCACTTTGTTATCTCCCCAGTTGGGTTGCAAATGGCCGTCGTTCCCAATCGAAGAAATTTTATTGTGTCCTGGATATATCCGGTTAAGAAAACGATCTATTTGTACAACATTGAAGGCGGAAGGCCGGTGATACTCCTGCTATATGTCGATGACCTGTTTCTGACAGATGAGAATGGACTCATTGTATATGCAAAGAGGAGGCTTGCCGTTGAGTTCGAGATGAAAGACCTAGGGATGATGCATTGCTTCTTAGGCATGGAGGTGTGGCAGTGTGCGGATGGGATATTCCTTGGTCAAGGAAATTATGTCGTGGAGATCCTGAAGAGATTCAAAATGCTGGACTGCAAAGCAATGGACACACCTATGGCATCGAACCTTAAGCTACTATGTGATGTTTGATCAGAGAAGGTTGATTCCATGATGTATCGATAGATGATTGGTTTGTTAATGTACTTGACGAACACAAGTCCAGACATATGCTTTGTTGTGAAGACCTTGAGACAGTTCCTAACGTATTCGAGACATGTTCACCTTATTGTTGCAAAGCATGTATTGAGGTACATGAAGGGTATAGTTGATTACAAGCTTAAGTATGAAGCGAATCATAAGATTAAACTACACGGTTATGTTGATTTGGATTGGGCAGGTAGTGCCACTAACAGGAAGAGCAATTCGGGATGCTGCTTTAGTTTGGGATCCGGTATGATCTCCTAGTTTAGCAGGAAGTAGTCATGTGTGGCGCTAAATACATTTGAACCAAAGTATGTTGCATCATGTTCGGCCAGTTGTGAGGCAATATGGATTTGGAAGCTACTGTCTAATTTGTTTGATCTCGAGTTAGAAGCGACTTGTATCTTTTGTGACAACCATAGTTTCGTGAAGTTGTCAGAGAACCTGATTTTCCATGACAAGTTGAATTATGTTGAGATCAAGTATCACTATATCTGGGATATGGTGCAGAGAGGAGAAGTGAAGCTACAATATGTGGCGACAGACGCGCAGATAGTCGATGTGTTGATCAAGCTGTTAGCCAGAGTGAAGTTTGAATACTTCAGAGAGAGACTTGGTGTCATCCAAATCGAGGTCCCTAGAAAGAGGGAGTGATGAGTTCTGGAATGGTGGTAGACGCAGGTGGTCCTTGGGACATAATGCACCTGGGGTGCTCCTACCGTGCTCCTTTGCTAGAGAAAAAAACAGAAGACGTAGATGCACTAGAGAGAGTTCATGCATGGTGGTAGACACAGGTGGTCCTCGGGACGTAATGCACCTAGGGTGCTCCTGGCATGCTCCTATGTTGGAGATGAGGAGATGTCCATTGATCAAAATACACTTGGTGTGCGCCTAGGAGATTCTTGCATGGTGGAAGATGCAGCTGGTCCTTAGGATGTAATGCACTTGGGGTGCTCTTGGCGTGCTCCCATGCTGGTAGAATGCAGGATGACCATTGAGAGATGTAATGCACCTAGGGTGCTCCTAGGTGATTCTCACATGGTGGAATACCCAGGTAATGCACCTAGGGTGCCCCTAGCGATGATCTTATACTGGCAGGACGTAGGTGGTCTGGTTGACATGAAGTGTGCATTTGGGTTGTTCTGCATGTACGATGATGAGATAATCTGGATAGGACAAGATGAAAGTAGGAGACACAAGTGATTGCAGTGGCAATGTAATGTATGGTCATGTGTTTTACCTACACAATGGTGTGCTCATGGATATGATGAATACCTAGATGAGATCTAGGCTTACATCCAACATGAAATAAGGCTGGCTCTATAGAAACTTCTTATGATAGATAGATCCGGTAGATGTCACTAATCAATGATTGACAATATGAGGACTACAACAGTAGTGACGATGATGATCCAACAAGGATGGTGTGTCCAGAAGTGTTGATGACTGTGGCGAGAGAACACCTTCCTAGTTAAGAGGGAGTGTTGTTGTAAATGTAACTTCAGAAGATATTATGATGTATATTATTATTGTATTTTATTGTACCCCTGTCGGAGATGTTTTTCCTCCGTTCGGGATGTCATTATTATGTTTGATCATTGAGGTAAAACTTTCATTGTAAGTCGGGGAAATAGTCCCAAAAATAAATAAAGGAAAATATATTTTTGAGTCTCCCTAAGAGAAGTTGGCCCTTCTAGGTTAAGAGATTGGCACAGTTAAGTTTTAGGTCATGTCAGTTGATGTGTATAAATAGGGAGGTGCCCTCACTCAATTATAAACACACTCACTCCCTCTCAAGTTCGCATAAGGAGAGAGAGAGAGGACAAGTTCTCTAGAGGAGAAAGAGAGAGAGTTGCAAAAGACTTCTTATTCCTAGGTTTTTCCATCTTGTGATATTGTATTAGTGACAGAACTATTCTGAGGAAGTTTGCGGGGTTTTCTGCTTTGTGTTTTCCACGAGTAAAATCTTTGTGTTTTGTGTATCTTGTTGTGCTTGTTATTCTTTCAGACAAATATCCTAATCAAATTGAGTTAAAGTACAAACTCTAACAATTTTATCTCCTATGCATATGTCGTCTTTTGGATACAATGGGGGTGGCGATGTGAATCTGCGTGATGATGTGACCAACATGTCTAAATTGCTTTGTCCTTTGTGGCGGTTACTAGACCTTAGGTTGTGTAACATCGACATGATTTCATTTTGGCTCTCTATTAAGGAGTCCAACTTGTCACCCAATTTCTCGAACTGGTTTTTTATTTCATCATGTTTAGTGTGTGCGGGTGATTACCTAGACACGATTGTGCCTTATGTGAAGGTGAGTGACACATTGGGGCTCAAGCTAATTAAATAATTATTGGTGATAATAATAATAACTAATATTATTATTAATGGAAATTGTGAAGGGAGTGGAAAAAATAAAAATATGATTATAATAATAATTATTAAGAAAATAATAATATTTTTATAATTTATATTTTATCTTTATTAAAGTTTTAATAAAAAATATTAATATAATAATAATATAATATTTAATTTCATTAAATTTTTAGGGTTTATGGAGCGCAAGGAGATCGAACTGCAGCAATTTGGAGGGAAATAGTGTCTCTGCGTTCGGAGTAGCAGCGTTGAGATGGAGAGGGATGGGTACTAGAGAAGAGAGGGTTGGTTGGCATGGGAAACAAAAGAGTTGTGCATGATGTATATGGAGAGGGGAGCGGGGGGGCTGTGGGGTCCAGTGGAGGGGGAAATGTAGGAGGAAGGAACAAAGGAGGGGAAGATGTAGGAGGAAGTAACGGAGGAGGGGGCGTGCAAGAAGGTGTGGCATGGCGAGGAGTAATGAGAGGCAGTGGGAGTGCACATGTGATTGGGGCGTGGAGTGTGGTCCACGTGCAGATGGGCGTGGGGAGTGAGGTTATAGGAGCAGCTAGTGAGGAGTGATTTGGTGGAGAGTGGGATTAGAGGAGATGGAAAGGAGTTCACTGCATGAAGGGTGCACGTGAGGGAAGAGGGAAGGTTGTGAAGTGGAGCAAGGAAGCTCAATGTATAGGAGGGCATGCGTGGAAGAGTACAACGAGGGAGATCTGATGATCGAGGAGGGCGGGGGTGTTGACTACATTGGGGGTGTGGAAGAGGTGGCGAGGTGAGCTTGTGGATAGGTGTGATGGGAAGGAGAGAGTGTTGGGCGCGCGGGAATGAAGAGTAAGCTATGCGAGGGGCACATGTAGGAGGGAGGTTGTAGGGGGTTATGGGAGTAAGGATAGGTAGTGAGGAGGTTGGAGTAGAAGGTAAGGGAGCATGGAGAATGAAAGGTACGCATAGCGGAGGAGGAGCGAGAGAGTTGGTGATGAGGAGAAGAGAAATGGAGCAAGGAATGGATGAAGGGGGATTAGTGTGGAGTAGTAGTGGAAAGAGAAGGGAGGAAGGCGGAAGAGTGTGGGGAAAAAAAAGGACTCTGATTTCAATGTAACATCGATTATGGTGTTATGGAAAAGCCTATATCCATCTTAAAATAAATATAAATATGGATATGAATAATTGAATAGATGATATAATGATCCTCGTGGTGGTGTACTTTTATAAGTATTGACTGGTCACGAGGTCAATAGGTGTGTTCCTTGACTGTTAATTATTAACTATTAACTATTTAATTATTTAAAATTATTTATGTATTATTTATGTATGTAACAATAGACATAGATTCTAAGATAGCTTCATCCGAAGGCAAAACCATATCTAAGAAATCATGGTTACATGAGAAGTTGATGGCTCAAATGGGCGAAGTGTAATGATCATATTCCTCCATAGATGGAGAAGCACAATCAAAATCTATAGTGGTTGATTGAACATCTCGATATGTTATTTTGGATATAGACAAATCAATCGGTTCCCCTATACCTCCATCCTCTTTTAATGAAATAAAGGATATCGACGCTACCCGTAGGTCTTCAAAATAATATTTCACAAAGTAGCATACTTTTTCCATGTAGGTAGTGGTGATTGAAAAGATCACATATACTGGGACTTCATCGATGTAAGGGATGGGTGGAGGGATATTGAATGTTCCCATTGGGGTTGGATACATCCAAACACCCACATTCTTATAAGCTCTCGTGAAATTGTCTACCAGCAGGATGTTGGGTCCCGCTAGAGTAGTTGAGTTCTCTCTACAATATGACAATTGGCCTATGGTGACAATATTCCCTTAATGAGGCAAATAGATAACTAAAAATACCAAAGACACCACTTCGATCACATCGTATGTCCTCAAGTGTGTCATAATTACAAGCTTTGGTATGGATATTGACTTCCCATTTGCACATGTGCACACTAAAGCTCAATGGGTTTCCCCTTGTGAGGAGACTCCTTGGTTTACTCCTTACGAAGGCGTAGGGTAATGTGGAAATTCAAAATTGATTTGTTGGTTTTGTGGAGTAGAAGGATTTGTAAGAAGCCCAGGTTCATGATGAGCATCTTATTGTGATAAAAGGCATTGGGTATCCCCCACCTCGGGGAATTGGTGAGTTAAGTGGCCCTCTGAGCAAAAATTGCATGAGAACTTAACCTTCTTCTTCTCTTTCTTACCCCCGCCAACATTATTATTATTATTGGTGTTATTTCCCCCAATCCCATTCTTATTGTTTATACCTTTCTTATTTTGTTCTAGTTGTTGGTTCCCTTTAGGATCATATGTTTGTACGAATACAAAATTGGGGTATTGAGTAGGAATAGGGGTGTTTTTCAAATTTTGTGCAACCATAGGCACATACACATTCAATAAGATCTATCCCATTTGAGTTGTAACCTAACTAGCTATGACATTCTCAACTAAGCCAACTGCACCAT
The DNA here is from genome assembly GCA_001517045.1 of Pseudotsuga menziesii. Lineage (NCBI taxonomy): Eukaryota > Viridiplantae > Streptophyta > Pinopsida > Pinales > Pinaceae > Pseudotsuga > Pseudotsuga menziesii. The sequence continues at coordinate 267,343 of LPNX010864765.1, forward strand.
CAACACGTGGCCCAAGTTTTGGTCAAGTTGGATCTGTATCTGCTCACGAAGCCATAAGAAAAATCTCATGCGACATTATAGAATGAAAATACACCATGTCCAATTGTTGTGCCTTAATGATGGCGTTTTCTTTAGTCGTAACTCTTGAAATCGTAGTGTCTTTTGCAAATGTACGGTAGCAAAGACTTTATAAACCATTCTACTAAAAATTCATTAGGTATCTAGGCTTTAATCAATCAACATCACCTCCGTCACTCATGAATGTGGTTAGATATATGCATGGACGTATCCTATTGAAAATATGTTAAAAGCTAAGTTCTTGTCTTGTATCAGATAAGCAAATGAAAGTGATTCAAGAAATTCATCGGCAAAATATTGAAATTACGTAAAGAAGCTCATGGGAGCTCAATATACCACTTCACCACAACCCTAGTTAAAGTTTTATGAAAAAATATTAGCATAATGCTACCACCCATTAATGAGTTTGATGAACATCGCATATGAAACACCATCAAGTGCATGGAATTATATTCTCCATACTTCCCTTCAAATTTGGAAGTATCTAAAGGTAGTTTCGTCGAGACAAGAGGCCGATTGAGATTATGCATAATCATATTGTTAGTTAACTTGTTCAAATATGAAGATTTAATGTCGCAAAAAATGGAAAATTGATCTAAGTAAATGAGTTCCAACTCCCAAGAGCATGTCCTGCTAATTGGTTTGATTTAATGAAATAACTACCTGGTGTATACGCACTACCATCCATGGAAGATGAGTTGATTTGATAACCATGATTATGAGTATAGCAAGGTGGAACTTGCACACAAGGTGATAAAGCTTCATTAATCATGCCTCATATTCCAAGAAAGGGAATGCTTCCCCGAGGCATACTAGAACTTGAGTGAGTTCCAGTTCCTATCGAGGACATAGGTAAAGGAATATGTCCACCTCAAAAAGGGAATGAATTGAAAGGGATGGGTGAGATTCCTATTAATGTTTTAAAATTTGGCAATGTAAAAGGAGTGCTAGCAAGATTATGTGGAACTCTATCGTATGACATCCCAAAACAAACATGTTTTCTACCTTAAGGAATGGAAACCTACAATGTAATGTTCACCATGACCCCACTCAACTAGAAAAATTCCCTTAATGATGCAATCAAACTATACTACTCTTCCAAAGACAAGGCCAAGTTGGTTAGTACTTCGAACATAATCAATGAAAAGATGAAGTTGCAAGCCTTCCAAAGGTCATCCTAGGATCATTAGGGCCCAAATCCAACCAAAGAAGTTGTGAGAGACGGTTACGATAACCTCCTTGCAACAATCACCCAAGGTGCAAGTACCCTCACAAAGATGGGCACCCTCTAAGGGAGATTAAATGGATGTTAATAATTTGTCTCGGGTACCACAAGCACTTCCCACTTGCAATCACCTGTGTAATACCTAGTACAAGAAATTATGCCCATCACTTCGCAATTCACAATTGGGAAAAAAATCCGTAGGTTAGGTTTCTGTGAATGGGCAGGGAATGTAGGACCAATTCCTATACCTAAACTTTAGTGAAAAGTGGTGTCACCTTAAGTACTTGCCACTTCACCTAAAGTTCTGTAACTCACATACTCCACCAAGCAATTGACGAGGGAATAATCTCAATTGTCTACTTAGCTTATCCTCATGCTTGACATGAATGTGAGGCATGCTTTCCTAGCAAATGTCTACTGCTAGTAATGGATTTTCTCTTAACTAGTGAGGTCCTAGTTTCGTTTCTATGGCATTGGATAATTTCCTCTCCAAACCTACAACCAAGGCCTTAGACCTAGACCAATGTTGCTTTCTTATTAACAAAACAAGTTGAGTTCCTTTTACTTGGATTCTTCTTAAAGATTTAATATTTTGATTAGGAAATTATGTATAATAAGAGGATGTTCACAAGATGCTAAATTATAAGGACAATAAGAACATTTAATGAACATTCATATTTTTCATTCTTCACTGAAAAAGTATCCAATGCAACTTTTAATGAACCAAAGGCGCAATGACAATATGGAATCAAATTACTTCTTCACTTTTACTTTTAGAAACAAAAAACCATTCACTAAATCACTCACAAAAAAAATTCAAACTACAAACTATCACCAAAAAATACTAGAATTTCGACAAAAAGAGTCTTAAACAAACAAGGTTTTTCTTCCTTTCACCTAATGAAACCATACTAGTTCTTATTAAATAACTCTAAATAGATAACAACACCCCTTAAACACTGCCCTACAAGCTTCTACCAAAATAGCAGCTACCAAAGCAAAAATGCAAAAACATGGCAAAAATCCCTCTTTCTCATGGAACATGCACCTATTGCCAAGCAAGGGTGCCAGCACACACTACTGTCGGGAAGGATAAGTGTGTGCACACACTTCTATGCCTTCCATAGAGAGTGTATATTTCTTGTAGGTGGCTAAAAAGTTCAAAACCCAAAGAAACTTGCAATATTTCAATTTGAATTAGGGAAAAGGATTGTTTTACAAATAAAAGGTTTCTAAATACTCAAGAAAAACCATAATACTAGTCCTAAGGAGGCCCTACAAAGAAGAATTTAAGGAATTCTTCCCAAATGGAGTCAATAGTTCTATTGCGGGGAAAAAACCTTGAATAGCTAAGGTTGGCATATTACAAAGCAAAGGAGAGACAACTACTCAAATTCCCCTAGGATTGATGACCTATATTCATGTCATTAACTAAATAAACAAGAAAGAAACACAATAAATAAAGAAAGAGAGAGGATAACGTACATGGATCTTGTAGGTTGACCTATAGCTTCCTCTCACGCATAAGCTCCAAAGAAATCCACTTGATGAATCTTGAAAATTGCACATAGGAAAGACAAAACCCTTCTCAAATATTTATGGCAACGTGAAAATATGATTCAAAATCATAAATCAATAATAACTTGAATCAATCCTAGTTAGATTGTCACAAAAGTTAAGCCTTTTATACTAGTGATAATTAACATAACAAGTGTTGCACAATGAATTGTGGGGGTGGGAAGGTGCAGATGAGATATCTCTGTTAATAAATCAAAGAACAATTATACATTTCACCTAATCTTGTTGTTGGCACCTCTAGAACCGTTGTGTGAGTCCCTTTGCACCGATCCACTAATGCCTTTGATCCTCCAAATATTTAAAACTCCTTCTTGAACAGATTATGGAATCCAATCAAGTAAATGCATTTCATTGATCGAGGGGAAAATGGATTCTCAAAAGAAAAAGAAAAAAGGGTTTATTAGGGGGAATGGATACAAAAACTCAAGGAAGAGTACCAATTATTCCATCGTAACCTTAGTATGAATGCTTGATTCCCATATCTCTTCCATAGATGTCTTATATACATTTTGGACATGGTTGAGATAGTTGGAAGGGTGGTTTCGAGGAGTTACACCCGAAAACTACTTTTCCAACCATTAAGTTTTGTGATTTTTGAGTTTTCTAATCTTTTTATGCATTTTCCAAGGAACGCACTCATTTCTTGAAGGAAAGGAGCATGCACATGCACCTTGCATGCAGGAAGGGCGTGCATGTCCTCAAAACCTTCCCTTTTTTTCAATGAAAAATAGAATGGAAAGAGTTGGTAAATTGTTGTGAGGTGGGATCAACACTTATGAATGACTCTAACATCTAATATGGGGCCTCTAGCAACTATTAGAGACTCTTTAGATGACATTATGGACATTTAGAGATTGGTTAGGGACAACTGGATTTTGTTAGGGATGCTCTGTTGCCATTAGGGTCATTGAAGTGTCAATTTGTGCTATAACACCTATGAACATGAGAATCCCTCTCATGCACCTCAAAACCTTTGGAATTTGAAGCAACATCCTCAATTAGATAAAGTCCCTCTTTCAAATAAAATCCTAAAGCAAGAGTAACATCATGGTCAACTCCCTCTATTTAAGAGAATCCAACAACCTTATCCTTGTACTCTATAACACGCCCATTGGTTGCAAGCCTGGAATCAATCCACGATTCCATCATAGGTGTTGAAAGTGCGTCCATGTAATCTCACAGTGCATGCTCTATATGTGCCTCCTTAAATCTAGAAGGATATTCCACCCTCTCTATAGAATGTTGAAGTTCCATAGAATCAACATACAACCTATAAAGGCCACCCTCTCACACATCTCTAGCCAAAGTCCTTAAACTAAATAGACTAGAATCATTGATGGTGCAATGGTGTCCTTCAAATGCAACTCTACAATGATGATTTCCCACCCTCTCACACATCTCTAGCCAAAGTCCTTAAACTAAATAGACTAAAATCATTGATGGTGCAATGTTGTCCTTCAAATGCAACTCTACAATGATGATTTTCCATACAAGAAACTGAAATAATATTATTCATTAAACCAATGATAAACAAAACATCACTCAACTAAATAACATCACCTTATGGCATCTAGAGGGAAATGTAGCTAAATCCTCTCATAGGATAAGTAGTAGTATCACCCCAACACCACACTCATACTTCTCTTTTGATATTAAATCCTATAGAAGAGTGACTTGTCATAATGTAGATATCTCAAAGCCCCACTACCCACATACCAACCAATGCTAGACACCATGCTAGAAAATGAACAAGTGACCATAGAGAAGGTGGTCTCAAATTGGGAGGAATCCTCCTATGGACCTGCTATAGTCCTAGTTTCAACATGTCCCTCCACCTTTCTTCTACAATCGACACGAGCTAACATAATGTCCCATCTCATGACATAAAAAAAACACTTTACTCAAAATCTTCTTTCATGTACATGTTCTCCTTCTTATAGGATTGCTACTTTTATTTCTCCTCTCAACAAGAGCGATCTCATCTACCTCCTCTTACTAACCCGAACAAGATTGCATCCTAATTTCTTCCTACACAAGAACAATCCACAACTTTTATAATGGTTAAATATTTTCATGGGCATAAACACCCCAAATAAGAGGCCTCTAGGAAGGTAAGGATCCATTTAAAGCAATGGACACAAACTCCTTATCATCCACCTATGTCACAATAATAGCTATTTAATATCTCAATGATATGGCCCAAGGGGGTCATTTATGGGGTTAAATGTATATGATATGACCTTAAGGGGGGCTAGTGCATGGGGCTAAATGTATATGTAATGATGCAAATGTATATGCAATAGTGATCGGCCCTAATAAAGAGACCACATGTGCAATGAGTGAATAGGTATATATAGAGGTAATGTAGTCATTGTTGAGAACATGTGAATGGATTATGTGAATGTCTTGGGGTAATTGGAGAAGGATCTCCTATTATGTAAGGAGTTATTGTGTATATTATATTTCTTCATCCTTCTTTTTCAATTCTTCCCTTGACTCATCATTTTCCTACTTTCCTTTGCTCTTGATAATATACATTTACCCCCACTTATAGTCGCCTCGGGTCATATCAAATGATCAAGGAAACTTAGAGCCTCAAGACAAGAGAGGTAAAGAACCAAGAAGAATGTGTGTGTGTGTGTGTGTGAGAGAGAGAGAGAGAGAGAGTAGTGCACCTCCTCCTACATCTCTCACCCAAGTGTAAAGAAGAATAAGCACAAGTGTGTGAATTGTATTATCATCTCCAATGTAGAGGACCTAATTGAGTCCTTAGTAATTTCGGTTATTGCCAATTTAGCATAATGCATTTTAAACCTCGTTTTACTGTCTTTTATAGGCTATAAACTTGTTGTCCTGATTATGTTTGGTTTTTGTTCAATTTATGATAGTTTCACTTAATTTAAGATACAAACAAAAAAGAATGAACATTTTGCAGTATACTTATGTATAATCTTATTCTAACAAATTGCAGTATAAATTTTAATACCAACAAGGTTTACTACTAACAGTGAAGTGCAGGTATGAATCAAATTTCAACATATTTAGGTGACAATTTTTCATTTATAATTATAAAAACAGAAAATTAAAATAGCAGCAAAATACCTGTAAGACAAGAGTTTGTCCTTTCAAGCTCTTGGTCCCTGCAATATGAAATATTCCCCTTTACTAGAAAACTCAACCAACCAAACCAATTTGCCACCCTGCCAACCGGGAAAGTCTCACTGACTTCCTATCTCCAAGAACTCATTTCTTGGACCCCCGAGCCCAAAACCTGAGTACAGTCCAACGAGTTGATAAAATCCCCCTTCCCTTTGAAAAATCAACTCACTCCTCCTGCCTTCTTTCCTCCTCCTTTTGATACCCCCAAAAAACCTCCACATTCTCCCCCTAATGACCTACTCTCCACCGACTCTCTCTGCCTTCATTTCTACCTTATCCCCATAATTAATGCTTCAACTCCCCTCTCATCCACCTTGTTAGGTTCCCATAATCCCCCCAACCACATGGATTCCCGTGGTTACTTGTAAGTCAATCACTTTCTTATAAAAAAAAAGTTACACCGCCATTCATTTTCTTACCATTCTTTCAACATAACACAACAATATATGTAGTCAATATTATGACTTCACACACACACACACACACACATATATAATAACAAAATGTCATTGATGTAATCGTTACTGTATACCACCGTTTAGCATAATTATAATTAAGACTCATTTATTCATTTATCAACTAATTAAATTTTAAAGATAATTTACGAAGCTATTTACCTTATTCAACAATTAAACATTAATTGTGATTGAGTTCTTAGTTAATGTTTATTTATTACTACATATCCTAATTAATTATAATCCATCATAATGATCATTCATGGAACTATTTACCACATTCAACATTCAAACCTAGTTACAATAACCTTAACTATAATTAATCGTGATTAATACTCAATTACCACAACTTTCTCATTAGTTTTAATTTATCATAATTAATTATAACAATCCTAATTAATATTGATAAATTACCATATTCTAATTAATTAATTACAATTAATCATAATCACCATTCATGGAACTATTATAATTCATCCTTTAATTAGCATTTATTAATCAAGTTGATAATAACACGATTAACAATAATCAACCACATTCATACTTTATTTAACGATTTAGTAACCAAGTACTTATTCAACAATTAAATTAATCAAAATCTTAATATCATAAATAACACCATTTGCATTATTAATCAACATTAATTACCAAGTAAATGTAATTAACTTTAATAATATTTATTTAATGATGATCACAGTCATTAACCAACCTTAATCAGAATCAAACCATTTACTAATAAATTGACCCAATTATGTCATTTCATAACTTAATAAATACAAATATAATTTAACTTGTCACAATTACAAAACATGAAGTCCTAATTATAATAGCACGGCATACAATTTATACAAACATATATATATATATANTAGTACTCAACCACGGATCACACATAATCACATAAGTTACTATATGTTGACGCACACTTAAACATGGATTTTCAAGGTTTAGACGCTAACTCATATCATAATAGGCCATGACACCAACAAAACATATTGAGACGCAATCATAAGAATCAAGCAAAGTGTTTTGACACACAATTAATTTGTTTCCATTCTAAAACTTCCATGTCATTCCTATCTACCTACTTTGTTCTATATAATTCACAACTAACTTCCACATCCTATCCTTTCTCTGTTGGACTACCCTGGAGCGTCAACTACATGACCTAACTCTAGTTAGAACTCGTAAGCAGAAGTGTCAACTCTATCGACCAAGCTTCCCCAGCAGGCACCCACTAGTCATCATCACACACCTTGGGGAGCGTACTATAACACAACCCTCCAATGAATCCAGGTTTCGGGGATAAACAGTGGGTAAGGCCTCCACCCCCTAATGGAAGAAGGGACTATGTCTACCTTGACACAGTGGTTGTGCTGTGAATTTCATACTCAAGGTTTTTCATTGAATAACCAATTTGGGTGGTTGAGTTTCCTGAAACCCCACACCAACCCGCACATCATGATAATAACAATAATCACATATAATAATAACAATTCATTCTCATAACATATCTTTTGGAAATCATATTGTTGAGGTACTTCTACTTGGTAGGGCTCACCTATCCCTTAGCTCTTTTAAACTTGTTGGTTAGTATCATAACAAAATGTCGTGCAATCGTCGACATGTACATACATGATCTATTAATACTAACAACAATAATTTAATCATTTGCACCATGCATCTGACATCATAATCATTTACTTGAACATAACTTAAATCGGTATCCACATACCATTATCTATGAAATGTTCATGCTAGAGACATAATCAAAACATGATCATAATTCATAATATTAACAGCACACACACATATATAATTTCTGCAAAATAATAAATCCATATGTCCACAGTGTCATCAACTAACAAGGTTCCACAATAATAAGCAAATACAACATTCAATGATAGTTCTGGAAATAAGGTCAAAATGGGGTGTTACATCCATCGTCTTGTTGCCTAGATCAAATCCTAGCATTACAAGAGAAATTTATGAACATGGACATTCTCTTTCCTCTTCATGACTTCTCCTAGGGTTCCTCATGAACCCTAGAACATTACTTCTATAAAAAAATTACAAAGAAACAAGTACAATGACGATGACAAGAATAATTCTCTCCTTCCTTTATTATATGAGAAGTAAAGGGAGGTTTGCAAGTCAAGTGGACCTAGTCCACTACAAGCAATCTACAAGATGCATAGTAGGTCCACGTATGAAATTCTCCTCCTACAAGTGATACATGTCAAGCTCCAAAGTGGTGGCGATCCACAAGTGAGGCTCAAAGACAAGGGTGCTCCACATCTAAGGTCTAATCCTCCTCCTCCAAGGGCTTGAATGCTCCAATGCCTCTCTAAGGCCATGTGGTCTTCTAGGTCAACTCCACCTACATTATCATTGTTGCAACCAAGGTATCGCCAAGTTAACTCCAAGACTCCATGCAAGCATCAAATCAATTCAATTTTGTCAAGGGACCAACACCCTCCTTTGGAATTCCAACTGCCCCTCCTCCAATATAGGGCATCTCCAAGGAAGCAAACTCCCCATGTGGCTACAATGTAGAATTCAAGCTGTGCCCAACGCTCCAAAGAAGAATGCCAATCAAGCATCCATATGAGGTCTAGCAACCAATGAGTCGGCCACCTCCATTGTGCAAGTCCATCATATATCAAACAAGGGATAGTCATACACTATGCACCCCAAACCTCATGAAGCACCCCCAAACACTATGTAAACAGTTTCAAAGTAACCTTGAAAGCTAACAAAGGAATCCCCAATTTTATGACTTATATAAACTTGACTTTATTATTACATGATGGGTTGTAATTATATGGTTGAATATGTTAGTTAAGCTAAGGTTTTGACATGGTCATAAATGATCACTGACCAAAATTGTATAAATAGACTTTGGGGAATATAAGAAATTGTAGTTGTTTATTGTTGTTGCCATTAAAGTTGTTATTGATATTGTTATGGTTGTGTAATGGATGATAGATCAATATTCCCTTAGTCGACAAGATGTATTTTCAAGCAATAATGGATTTGTGAAGCCTACCTAATTCAAGCTAAGTTACTAACCTTAACCAAATGAATACTCCAAATTCAAATTTGTCACGAGTAAATCACTCATTTTATTAGAAAAGTCCAATATATATCAAGAACAACATCCATATTACATTAATTTACATTTAAACATGAATCAAGCAATTGGTAATTGAATTAAGAAAAATAACTAGGGGAAAGGCATATCTATGATAAATCTGTATTTGGGTCATACTTATTATAGTGGGATCAACAACTCAACAACCAACTCCAGGAACAATATTAACACTGGGCAACAAAGTTTGGGGGACAACTCTCCACCCAACCTACCCCCCAGTCAAATACTGAGAGCCCCTGAGCTCTCAATCAATAAAACTATGCTAGACCAATTTCCTCCCCAACACCTCCTCACCACCATAGGAAAATCCTGACACCCTCCTCCTCCAACAATGAAGTCTCATGCAACAAACTAAATAGACTGAAGTCTCATGCAACAAACTAACTAGACAAAACACTACCAACCGCTCAGAGGAAGAGAATACTATTTGTATGCATTATTCACTTCCAATCTTTCAACTACTATTATACAATCCTATTGTACCCAAATTTGCGTCCCTTTTCAAGGGAAATTGAATATGTGCATCTTATTTTTGCATTCCTTCTTTGTCCTCTTTGTGTCTCTTTTATCATTTGTTGAGTCCTTTTGCATCTTTTTTTAAGGGAGATTTTACAAGATTATAAGTTATTCCAAAATGTTGCAAGTAGATGTGTCATAGTGTTGTTTCACATACACACACACACACACAATATGTCCCACGAGGGGGAGGGGAAGGGCAAAGAAAGCAAGCATACTCACCTCACAACCATTTAACCATTAGTACATTTTACATCCTAGTTGTATTTTTTTTAGTACTTTACATCCTTGTTGTGTTCATTAACCATGCAAACAACCTAGGTTTAAACCCTGATGGTTATGGAGCTCTTTTGTTTGTGAGAGAATGAAGGTGTTTGACCCCACAATGTTGATTTGCACTGCCAATAAAGAGACTTGACACATACTTGACAAGCCAAATTGATTTACATGGACCTATAAGACAATTTATCAATTTGAGTACTTTTTTTTAGCGAAGTATCATTTATGAATCAATTTGTCATGAATCAGAAATTCCCATTGGGTTACGTGTTATGATTTCCTTCATGTTTTTTTAGCCCCAAGTAAGGAAAAAGGTTGTGTACCCAAGGGCAAATGGCTTGCCCATCCTTCACCTTCAATTGGCCTCTTAGTGGGACCTCATGAAACACTGTACCATTGGGTACAACCAAAAACATGTCCTTTTGACCGGTCCACTAAGGAGATAAAAGGTTAGAGTTCCACTCTTGTTAGATGATTACTGAGTCCTTACATGTACCCTTTCAATTACAATTAATTAAATGTCTCTTAATGGTCATCACCAGGGCTACCACAAATGATATAATGTAATTTCAAGTAACATATAACACTATTATGTTGAGGGGTAAATATCTTCATTGGTAGGGAGGTAAGTTTCACACTCTTCCACCCGGGTTCAAATCCCTAATGAGACATGGGCCTGATATGATAAGGCTACAAGGGTAGACTCCCTCCCTTGAGTGGGACCTCATCTAGGTGTTTCTTCAGATGTCTAAATGCTTGCTAAGTCATAGGTTTATTGCTAGGCGCTTGATGGGTCGTTGGTATTAGCCCAGGGTTTATGGTAGCTAGCCAGATTTAAACTTGGGTCTCTCTCATGTGACCCCATCTAGTTATTGATTCCCCTAGATCTTGAAAAAAAAATACAGTACTAGTCTCCTTCATGGAACTAGATACTACACTTGCAATTTAACTGCATGCATAGGAGGAAGTGTTTGATTATGCTCTTGCTTAAAAATTTTGTTTAAATTTATCATGAATAATGGTTAAGAACATGTGCTTCCTCCTAAGAAGTCACATGTTAAAATCGGAAGGGAGATGGGCTTCTGTAGACTTTAGCAATCAAATTGTTATGTAGAGAGGGTCCTTTTCCCCACAAACAAGGGGTCTCATACACCAATTTGGTGTCTAACTAGACTCCAACCTTAAAAATATATTATTATTATTAATATAATATTGGATGACTTACTTTATTTATTTATAGTATCATTAAAGACCACACATATAACATGGCATAAAGGGTACCCATGGTGCTCCTTAGTTGAGCCAAAATTATCCCTAAAATTGGTAATAACTATTATCATCATTTTTTTTCCAGGTTGGGGCCGACACTAATGTTGGATGCAAGAACAATTTGTCCACAAATAAGATACTTCCACAAGGTTTGTACAAGGCTCGATCAAGCTTAGACACCCTTTGAGAGGGAGTGAAATTATCCCCACAATTGACTTGCACCCTCAACCCCTCCCCATGAGATTTGAGCCCAAAGCTATATTAAATCTAAACCCCACATACACCAATTAAACTAAACCTCCTAGATAGAACTATTATCGCCATCCCCCACATTATTGAAAACTTCACCTATGAAATTTTGTCAAGGGGTTTGACTCATTTTAAGACGCCATTGAATTTTCAAAAAAATACGAAAAAGGTGGAAGTATGCCCAATCGAAAATATTTGGGGCAGTAGACTCCCCCCACATATATATAAATACTTTACTACTGTACACTTGAAACAACAGTACAGCTGCTCGAAAACGTATGAATGCAGTTTGGCAAAGGTTTTAGGCACGAGTGTCGTGCTTTCTTTTGTCTGAAATGGCGGATCATCGTGGCCAGGGTTCTAGTCTTCCCCGCTACGAAAGGCAGCATTCCAATTCTTACCACCGAGAACAGCGGGCGGACATGAATGTAGCAGATCTCAGGAGCAAAAGCCGAGACACAGACAGAGACAGAGACAGAGATGTAGGTGGGTTTTACTTGGAAAGGGAAAGGGAGACGGATGATCATCGTTACTCCGCACGGAACAGCCTCAGTAGCCTAATTGTCCGCGCTGGTCCAGCGCCAGATGCCGACTCAGGAGAGGTCCACGGCAACGATCACCGTTACCATGAACGGAGGGAAATATTGACAGATGCAGCAGGTTTGGTTTCGATAGAGTTTTATTGTATTTTTTTTGTGTTTTTGGTTCTCAATTATCATCTACTTCCTTTTGTCAGATGGGCTGTGTTTTAGGGCAAAAAATGGTTTATATTTGTTTGTGGAGATGATAATGGTATTCTAGTGAGTATCTCCTGGGCTTCTGTGGAGGAAATTTGGTTATTGAGAGTTATTTGGTATAGTAGTCCCTGGTGGGATTCTGACCTGGAAATTTGTCAAGTTCTCGGTGTGGGGTTTTGCTCAGTGTTTTTCCTGGGAATCCCGAGTAAGCAGATTTTTAGGGTTGCAGTTTGGTCTCTGCTTACTTTACGGCTCTTGGTTACTTTAGGTTTTGGTGTCTACCCGATAGAGTAGAAGAGTTGTTAGCATTCTGCAATGCAGATCTTATAAAGATTTGCACAATTTGTTTTTTGCAAAATAGAGTACATTGAAATGACGTTAACATCTTCCTCAGGCAGTTCAAAGTTCCTGCTCGCACTACACAAGATATATTAACCTGCAACACTTAAAAATACATTTGCCTAATCACGTTGATAGGTGTTTGCAATCACTTAAGCATATTTAAGGTTTTTTTTATGCTGAATGTATTTCAAGTCCTTGTCCTAGCCTTACTCTCTGGCTTTGCAAGTCAATCCCAGAATCCTAGTTGTTTCTCCTTGGCTTTGCAAGCCATTCCCAAAGTGCAAGTTATAATCTTACTCTTTGGCTTTGCTAGTTGTTCAGTCTGAGTAATGTGGCTATACATTTCAGAGTGACTGTTGTCTGGCTTTATGAAATTGGGGTCTCACAGAGATGGCTTCCCTTTATATATGCTGCAAATATCTTTGGAACAATCTATTTTGAAAGTGAAATAATACAATTACCCCCACTGTTACGAAAAGAGTTATTTGGTTGATGAAAGGATTGTTAAGATTTAAAAATTTAAAATTAATCGTACCTTAATTTAACTGCTTGTGGGATTGTGTCAGTACAAATCTTAAGCATTTGAGAATGAGGAGGATGTTTGTATTTAGGCAGTTAGGTCCATGAAGAACACTTGTTTTTAGATGGCATCATGGCATGATACCAAAAGCATTGCTCAATGAAGGGGCATTCCATTCGGGGACCATTATATTATTCATCTTTATTATACATTCCAAATATTAGATCCTTTTAACTTAATTCAGTATATGTAGAATGCAGAATTCGAAAGTGTTAATTCAGTCGATGTAGAATCTGAGTTTATGGCTAGATCGCATCCTTACAAAGGCTAAAACATGTTGCGGCCACCTTGTCTAAACAAATGAGTTATTGAAAGTTCTTACTACTGTCAAACAGTGAATACTATTCGCTAGGAGGTTACATCACACCAAGTACCCAGTTGCTTTCATCAATTAAGGGAGGTAAAATTTTGGCAAGTTGGTTCCTCTTTATCCGAAAGGAAAAGATACTGTTTTATCCATTGTCCTCTGCATCTCTGTCTTTCCAACTCCATGAAAACAATTGGCATTTCAAGGAGATATCATTTGACAGGTTGTCATGCTATCTATTGCTTCCTGGTGCATTTCTATTTTACTTTCATTAAAACTACTAGAAGGTGTAAAGGAATGAGTGTCATTGGCTTTACATGTAGTTTTATAGATACTGGATTGCCTTCTATTTGAGGGGTTCATTTCAGACCATAGTTACCAGATTCAGCCTAGGCCTAACCGCACCCGAATCAGATTCTTAAGAATTCGATTCTCGGTTTCTTCATCGGATTCTTCCACCATGTTTTGACTAATCCAAAGTTGTTTATGTAGGAAAAAGGTAGGATAACTAGGGTTAGGGTTCTGAATCCCTGATTCCTAATTTTGGGATGAGTGCCGCACCCGTATCAGATTCTTCAGCCTATTCCGATTGCACCCATGGTTTGTGTAACCTTGTAATTCAGACTATTTTATTTCATTATAGCTGCTAATGATCCTTCAGTTCAGACTTTGCTTGACTCTAGTACAATGAATTTTTGCAGACTTGCAATATTTCTTTAGATGATGAGGAGAACAAACCTGTAGGAAGCATACTACATAGTGAACAAAGGTGCTAATAAGAACTACAGTTCTCACATTTACAAGTTTTAACTGTTGATCTTGGGTTAAGTTGCAATATTAGCATAGTTGACTGTCAACAAAGAAAGCAATCAGTTGTTGACTGTTAACATACAGTATGCATTGCATGACACCTTTATATGGTCAAATGTGATCTATAAATGCCTACAACAATTTTATTGCTTTTGTACCCACTACGGCCTCGTGCACAGGCCAAGATGCATTTCTGCAAAAGGCCTTGTAGTAATTGCCTCTACCTTGCTGTATGTCTTTATTATCATTTTTTTTTCACAGAAATGGGTAGAATTTATATTGAGAAAGCTGTGGCTGCACCATACAGCATTAGTTTTGGCCTGACATAGCCAGGAATCTACTGCTTAAAAGAACCATCCAATTAAACTGTGCAGGTCTATTCGTTTCAATCTACTTGAAGTCTGCAGGTATACTTCTGTTTAAGATACTGGCATAATAGAAATATTACTTAACAAAACATAGCAATAAAATAAAACTGTAAATTTAGTGCCCATTTTACTTGGGTTGATGGGTTCTCGTTTTCTATAAACACAGAGCCAGTATTAGTGTTGGCATTCACGTTAGGGTCTTCTGTGGGGGCTTCCAGCATCTCTGAGACATTAGAACTTAGGTGGCAGCATGTTCCATAGAAGTTCTAGGTAGGTCATAGGAAGTAGAGTCCAGGAGCTGTCATAACCTTTGGAGGGAGGTTGAAGTGTGCTGCTATGTGCCTAGCCAAGGTTTGCAAAGACTATAGAGTTGAAGGCATTTCCATTCGCTTCCCTTTGAAAATAGTCATGGATGTGTGAGATTTAACATTTTGAAGGGGACACAACTGATGTTACAGCAATGGTAGTGATCCATAGTGCTTCCCAAACTGGGAACCGTAGAATGGTGCTCATCAGAGGTCTTGGGGATTTAAAAAATTTGAAGCATTTGGATGGGTTGAAAAGAAATAATGTATAGGGCAGTCTCCTGATTTTTTTATCCCTCTCCAAGTCTGATTGGACCAACATTAATCCAAGGATGGACCAGTTGATCCTATGTAGATGAGCCATTGCTGTAGAAGTACAGTTCTTCAGAGGGAATTTCGATTAGGCATGCATAAGTTCAGTGGAAAGGCCTTTTATATCCTGTTTTTGACATTGCCCTCATGAGATGACAAATGTTGCGGGAAGGGTTGCCCATCTTAATGCCTTGACACTTCATGGAAGGGGCACATTGTGCTAGTGTCTCTTGATCCCTCCTTTACCTCGAAAAAACCTTTTTGCATTTGGCCCCTGAATTGGCCTTGCTTTTTGCTCTGACATTTAGGCTTTGCAAGACTTGGAAGAAGTTGATTTGATTGAAATCAAGTCATGTGGAGACAACTCTTTGACATATTTTGGTAAGCTTTAGATTTGTAGGGGGATTTTGAAGGAGGGGGGAATCGGATAACCACTGTCTCTGAGTACATTGAGTCCTTGAAGGACTGCAAGTGCTTATTTTTCATTGTTAGTGGCTATTCCCAGACCCCATGCTGTGGCTTTCTGTCTAATGGGGTCATAGACAACACTCCATCATCACCCCCTCACCCTTCCCCCACCTGGCACCTGCTTGTCCCGGTATGTCTTTATTATAATCATAAATAAATAAGATTTAACAAAGCTGATTGGTTAATATAATAGCACAATCTTTAACATTTTCAAATCTTGGTGTCATTCAATACTAGAATATAGAACTTCTGACTGGGGCTTTGGTTCACAGGCGGGCTTGAAGAGTTGTTAAGCTGTCCACGAGGGAAATTATAATTATCATTGTGGTTACCTAGACCATATGGAATGAGGCTGGGTGCAAGTCCTAGTGACCTTGCCTAGAATAGATACCCCTCAAACCCGTCATCTTAGCTGAAGGAAGTCCATTCTTTGCAGTGGAGCCCTTTGGGTTGTTTCATTGAAGCTTCCAACAAAAATAATTTAGGAATTCTTGGAATATAATAGTGCTTAAAACTTGTTGTATATACTATAGAAGGTTCACGACTATTAGATAGTAGATACCACCTCTTGGTGATATGGCCTTCACTACACACACAAACAATGTAATTGAATTAAATAAACGTTTGTAGCATGAAAATTGGTGCATGTCTACCACATATGTCATTTTGTTGTATATCCAGGCCACACTTACTATTTGAAACATAGGTGAATAGACAACCTTTGTAGTTTGCAAAAGCTTGATGGGCTATGAGAAGTTTACAGATGATGAAAAGACACCAGAATGTTAGATTTAAGCTTTGTTTTGATTTTGTTTGTCTTTTGTAGTGGTGTGACCTTCCATTGTTACAAAAGCTGGGGCATGGCTCAATTTCTCCTTTAACCTTGATATTCGATTGAAAGGATTGGCTGGAACTGACATGCATGGTGCAACTAAAGTAACTGGTAAAAGGCAATTATGGATGGCAACTGGTGAGTTAAGGGGCTGTGCCCAAATTAGAGAGGACTTTCTGAAGTAGATACAATCCTCTATGCATCTTCAGCAGGTCTGGCCGTAGATATGGCATTAGCATTTTTCATCCCATTTTCAAAAGGCAAAACATAAGAGCTTATAATTTGACTATTTATCAGATGGAATTGGTGAGACAAAGGTTGCAGTGATCATAAGCCGCAATCATATTTTTACTATATGCAAGCAAAGATGGAAATGAAGAGTATATTATAAAAGAGGAGAGTGCCTTTAATCCAAGTGGGAACACTGAAGGGGTAAGATTATGGACTACAACATGCAAAGCTGTAGTTGAGAATGCCTCAAGTCCAACTGGAAACAGTGAAGGAGTTAATTATGGACAGCAACATGCAAAGCTGTAGATGGATACATACTTGTCTGTTGTTTTTCAGTTTTTGTCACCAGCACATTCTCTGGACTAACCATTTTTAAGTTCCATTTGATAGGGTGGAGTAAGATGAATTTTGAAGATTTTTTTATAGTAGAGATGGAATTGAGACGACAGTGACATAAACTTTTTGAAATACATTGGAGGCTTGAGTAGAGATTGAATTGAGGGGACAGTTACATAGACACTTTGAAATGCATTAGAGATTAGAGGTTGACTTGAGGGGACAGTTAAGTAGACACTTTGAAATTCATCAAGAGTTGTGCAATCATCTTTTCAAATTCATCTTTTGGAATCATTCAATAGGTAAATCCTTTTAAACCTATCCAAGGATTACTTGAGATGCTGATGTCAATTTACTGGGTTAAATAATCTGCTGGAGGAGAGGTTTCCATGGACCTTTTGTTTTGGGACTGGATGTGTGTGTGGTTTACTGTGGGCATCATCAAGTCCTTCATATTTTCTCATGATTTACACTTTGAAATGAATTAGAGAGTAGAGATTGAATTGAGGGCACAGTTAAGTAGGCACTTTGAAATGAATCAAGATTTGTGCAATCATCTTATCAAATTCATCTTTGGAGTCATTCAGTAGGTAAGACCTTTTAAATGTGTCCAAGGATTATTTGAGACCTTGATGGTCAATCTATCACCAAAAATAACTTGCTGGAGAGGATTCCATGGACCTTTTATTTTGAGACTGGATGTGTGCTTTACTGCTGGCACAATCAAGTTATTTCAACATTATCTCATGATTTTAAATCAGTTAATCTACTATAATGTCAAGTACTATTGTGGCCAAACAGTTAGCACATGCATCGCACTATCATTGGAAGAACCTGGATGAAATGCAACTAATGGCCAGGGCTTACTGACTCTGCCTAGTAAGATGACATTTAGAATTTGAGTTAAATAGTTCACAGCAACTCTCTTCTGCAGCTTCATTGTTAACAGAAGAGTCCAAATAGTTCTATGGATAGCAACTACAGTCTGGATTAGATGGTTATATGCAACAGCTGGGATTGTAAGGATACAATATGGGATCATTACATTGGCATCTTGTATTTAAACACTTGAGGCATTGACACAGGGAAATTGAAGTGTTCCAGGTAGGAAACTTCAATTTTGTAGTTTAAAACCTATTTATCAAGAGAAAACAACTGTGGATCACTTTGCAACAAAGCTTTTGTCTACCATTATTTGCACTGAATTTGTATTAGGTATGGTATTTGAGACTCTTTAATTTCTTTTAATTTTTTCATTAATTTTACTTTTTGCAGGTTATGATATGGAAGGTGGGAAAAATACTGTTCATACAAGTTCTCGTTCATCACAATACAGAATACCTGAGCCTTATGGACGTGATTATGATCGGGATGCTCCTCATCGTAGTGGAGGTTTTAGAGGTGGGAGAGGTCGCGCTAGATTTGGAGATCGTTTTCCCCCTCTTCCAGCTGCAGGTGCAGGAAGGGGCATGGCATCCTATGGAAGAGGGTTTTCTGGGCCAGGTTATGGGCGTGCCAACTCATTTCCCCTTGAAGGAGAAGGCCTTAGAAGAAACAATCCAAATATAGAACCAAGAGAAGGTGACTGGATATGCACAGAACCCACGTAAGTACATGATTTACAAATACTTGTGGGATTTCTTGCTTGAATCCCAATTTCTGAGCTAAGCAATTATTTTTCATTCTGTTGGTCAAAATGGATGATCTATGAACAACTTCTTCTTTCTGCTTCACCCCCCCTCTTTGTGTTTCATTATTTCTTGATTCTTTTGGACATATATCTATGGAATGACATGTTGGGACTACATTAAGGAGATTTTGGCATTTGTAGGATATGCTTCAGCTTGCAAATTTTAATAATTTATGCAATTTAAATTATTTGATAGACTGCAGGAGTTGGATAAATGTAAGTTTAATTTACAGTAATTTTTTGCAGATGTGGAAATATCAACTTTGCAAAGAGACAGCAATGTAACAAATGTGACATGCCTCGTGGGGACATGGCACCTTTTGGAATGGATGTTGCGGGCATCCAAGAGGGGGTTCAAGCCCAACGGTCTCACCCACATTTTATGGGTAGTCCTCCAATGGGACGTGGTATGGGAAGAGGAACAAGTGGCTTTGGACCACTACCTGGTCCCTGGGGCAGAGGTGGCCCTGGAGCATTTGATCGAATCTCACCTCCTAGACCAGGTGAACGGACACCTCCTGATTTCCATCCTGTAAGAGACACTAGAGATAGACGTGATTATGAAGACCGTTGTGACTACAGGGCAAGAGAGAGAGATGACAGTTTTGCACCTGTAGATGGACCACCTATGATGGGTCACAGAGATGGCATAAGGGAGGACCAATATCATGACAGAAGAAGTGATCATAATGTTAGGAGTGTTCGGCGTCCACCTTCGCCAACCCAACGTGGTCGGTGGGGAAAAGATTCAAGGGAGCGGAGTCGGTCTCCTTTAAGGACTGCATCCAGGGACTATCACAGAGATCCGCATCTGGATAGACTAAGAGATGATAGAAGAGACATGAGAAGGGACAGGAGGCATGATGCATAGTAGATTTGCTCAAAGTCATTTGTTCTTCTTCAAACATTCTACCTTAGGATCTCTGTTTGTTTTTCCTCGAGTAAGAACTTAAAATTGATTATGCTAGCCACTCTCTTTTTGGGTCCATCTTTCCATCTTTACATATATTAGTTTGATTTTGTAAGCAGGTTTTGAATTGAATTATAGTTGGAAGATAAGGCTTTGAATTGAATCCCTGTTGTCTACAGTGCACTTCAGTTGCAAGAGTAATCGTTTACATCTTCTAATACCTCGTGGTAATTAATTTTGTGAGGTATTTGCTGCGTGCATACACAGTATTTAAGATTTCAAAACTTTCGGTGGAAAGAGTAGCGTTTACTAATTGTCACATTTATTAAATTCTGAAATGAGAGAATATAGAGTAATTATGGAAGCTGTTTTTCAAACCTTTACGCATAGTAAATGTCATGAATGAGAAGTGCAATTTATACATGTATTTTAATATTAAACTCGAAAATGGACGTCTTTACAGTTGACAACTAGGTTAGTTGGCTCCCTGGTTACTATAATGACATTAAATCTATGCAATGCTTTGAAACCTTTTGGCTATACTATATCGACATTCCGGTTGCCACATACAGCTGTTGAAAACTGAACTAATTGAATTACTGATGTAAACATACAATATTTGTCCTTCTAATTGTCCGAGGAGTCTGTCTTATGAGGTATATTTAGCAAGATATTAACGCTGTATATTTGAACAAAGCATGCTGTGGTTTACTTTTCTCCCTTGAGAAAAAGAGGAAATCTGTCTTATATGGTATATTTATCAAGATATTAACGCTGTATATCTTATAAAAGCATGCTGTGGTTTATTTGTTACCCCTTGAGAAAAAGGGAAAGCTGTCTTATATGGTATATTTGTCAAGATATTGACCTTGTATTTGTATAGTTGATCAAAGCATACTGTGGTTTCTTGGTTCTTCCTCGAGAAAAAGGGGAAAGCTACATGAAAATCGATGATTGATATTATCCATGTCTACTAGTAGAAAATTACATTATATGGGGAATTTCTTCGATGTACAAAATTTGCCCAAAGGTCTCGTTTACCATTTTATGAATGCAGATTATAAACGAAATGCAGTTTTTTAATCATAATTATGGGTTTTATCAATGAAAACTAATTTAAACATATAAAATATATAGAACTGTGTTATTACGACGATAATGGTTGAAAGGTATCATCATTCATCTTTGCAAATTGCACGATGGAAACCAACAATTATTGAAGCGTTTCTGTTTTGAGACATGCTCATTGCTTCACCTTACGTTTTCAAATGGTTCATAACGGCGATTTATGCAACCTTGATAAATTAATATTTGAGCGATTTATTTGATGTCGTATATGATTTTTACACAAAAGGTGCTATTTAAGGGGCTGCTCCTTGCAGGTTTCGTCGGCTGTCGACGGCCTGTGAGGAGCCTCGACGGCCTGTGAGGAGCCTCCCCGTGTCCACAAACTCTTTATTCGGGAGTAAGCTAGCTAGCTATGGAGCAATCCTCCCTCATCGGACAGAGGAGGAGCAAAGTTAGCGTTGACTTTGCTTCTCCTCCGTCCGATGGAGGGAGGTTTGCTCCATAGCTAGCTCACTTCCTTTATTCATATATCGTATCCACAGCTAGCTCACTCCCTTTATTCGTATATCGTATCCACAGCTAGCTCACTCCCTTTATTCGTATATCGTATCCGTGTGCACCGACTCCGTATCGATTATCGTATCCGGGATGACAGGGTTGACCAACCGGAGTTATCCATGGCTGAGCTTGCTGGATGTAAATACAGAGAACAATCGTCACGAACAACGGCCTTGTCATTGATTGAAATCTGGTTGATGATCCTGTTCTCCCAGCTCTGATAAGTGGAGGACTCAGGCTCCCCCTCTTGTCAAACCTGCATGCCTGTAATTCCCATAAATCCCCGTAGCACGTCTGCTGTTGTAGTAACCTCTAGCAGGTGAAAGTGCAAACATTGAAGGAAAATTGGTTGAAGATGATGATCCCCTCCTGAAAAACGGCGACTTTAATCCTTGGCTTTAATGAAAATAGGCCCTTCGAATTGAATGGTGGACTGAACCATGTCTTTCACTGATTTACAAGAAAGTGTTGCTCCTGGTTCCTCGAAAGAACCAGGAAAACAACGCCCACGCATTTCCTACCTCGTCTCCCCCACCTCCTCTGCTGGCCTCGTTCCCCATAGCTTCGACCAATAGTGGCTCGAACACAGTTCTCTCCATCGACCTCGGTGTTGGCAGTGACTGTCAGCTGTATTCTCTGAGAACAAAGAAAACGAACCGTCGTTGTCCAGGGCATTCGATCTCTGAGCCAAGGAAACCAGAATTTAACAGGAAATAAACTACGACAACAACGTTTGTAGATGAACTGGCTTTCAGAATTCAACAAATAGGGAAGATGTTACCTCGGTACGAATTGAAGGAACTTGAAGCTGCTAAAACAAATTTTATCATGGTGAATAGAAACGACGGCTCTGTCTACTGCGACGTCATTTAAGAAACCATGGTTGTGGTCAAGAAGATCTCAGCAAATCGGATTCTTCAAAAGCTGAACCATTTCAATTTGGTTTACCTCGGTACGAATTGAAGGAACTTGAAGCTACTAAAACAAATTTTATTATGGTGAATAGAAACGACGGCTCTGTCTACTGCGACGTCATTTAAGAATCCATGGTTGTGGTCAAGAAGATCTCAGCAAATCGGGATTCTTCAAAATCTGAACCATTTCAATTTGGTGACGGAACGCCATTCATATCTCGTATTCAAGTACGCCGACAATGGCTCTCTTGCCGACTATTTATAGAGCAATTTGCATCGAGGGGATTGTGGGAGCAGCTCTGGCTTGCATATACTTCTCTGCCTGGAGAAGGATTCCTGTAACTAAAGGAGGTAGTATCCGTCAGCTGTAACTAAAACAATAATTATCGATGGGCTGTAACTAAAGCAGAAATTCAATTCTCTATGGGGATCTAGAGTGATAGATATAATTTAGTCCATGATTCTTTCACAAACCCCTCCCCCACTCAGAGCCAGGACTGAAAGTAATTCTTTCACAAACCCCTCGCCTCAGAGCCAGGACCGAACGTAAAGATATGTAGTCTTCATCACCGGGCATCTATCAATCAATAGTTTTAGTGCCATTGCAAATCCTGTCAATTGGGTTATATGATCAAGCCCCTGGGTCAAAAGATACCAATGTTTCCATACTTAGTAACTCTTCCAGCGAGCACCTTAAGGGAGCTCCACCGAGGTTATCCTGATTGCGATGGCTGTCCGATTGCTACCCCATCAACCAAGAAAATGTCACAAAAAAACAAGCCTGAAATTTGCTACGGTCCAAAACCCCGTAAAGGTATGTAGGTAGGGAGCACCACCGAGGCCGTCCTGGTCGCCATGGCTGTCCTGGTCGCTACCCCATCAAACAAGAAAATCACACAAAAAATACAGACTGGGTTATATGATCAAGCCCCTGGGTCAAAAGATACCAATGTTTCCATACTTAGTAGCTCTTCCAGCGAGCACCTTAAGGGAGCTCCACCGAGGTCATCCTGGTAGCGATGGCTGTCCTGATCGCTACCCCCATCAACCAAGAAAATCTCACAGAAAAACAGGCCTGAAATTTGCTACGGTCCAAAACCCCGTAAAGGTATGTAGGTAGGGAGCACCACCGAGGCCGTCCTGGTCGCTACCCCATCAAACAAGAAAATCACACAAAAAAAACAGACATGAAATTTGCTACTGTTCAAAACCCCGAAAAGGGAGGTAGGTCGAGACGTAGAGCCACCTCCAACCGAGAAGTTATAGAGCCCAACCCTCTGTATGCGGAAAACATAAGGAGGTGAACCACGCTCTTGCTTGAAACCAGGTTAAAATAAGAAAAAAAATATTATAAAATAAATAGAGCCCAACCCTCTGTCCGCTGAAAACAAAGGGAGGGGAACCACGCTCTTGCTTGAAACCAGGCTAAAATAAGAAAAAAAATTGTATAAAATAAATAAAGGAAAATTTGTAGAGCGTTCTAGAAGTAGCACTGCTCCGGAGGCAAATTTCTAACAGATCTATTTCAAACCTATATAAATTTGTTGAAAATACATAGATGTAATTAGTTACTATGTTCGTGGAGAATGAAGGATAACAAACCCACTGCAAAATCATAAATAACGCCACTACAAATTCAGAGTGAATTGATGTAACAGAGTGAATTGATGTAACTACACAAAATTGATGAGAAACTGCAAATCGCCTCAGAGAAAGCGTATTCATGGTGTGCTAAGCTCTGCAAAATGATCTTTGAGAAAGCGTATTCATGGTGTGCTAAGCTCTGCAAAATGAACTCGGAGAAAGCGTATTCATGGTGTGCTAAGCTCTGCAAAATGATGAAATAGCATACGTTAATTGATGTAACTACACAAAATTGATGAGAAAAGTGCAATCACCTCAGAGAAAGTGTATTCATGGTGTGCTTCAATGGTGGGTTTTGTCATGCCATCTGGGCCGCATGCAAGATGGGCATCCAAGTGTTGGTATAATATTACTATTATATTTGTGAATGTGTACACTATGTTATAACACTACTGCTTACCACCTGGTGATGTAATCAATTATATTTGGAATTTTTTAAATGCAATTGTCTATCCTTGCAACGACCTAGTGATGTAATCAATTATATTTAGAATTTTTTAAACGCAGTTGTGTAAACCTAGTGATGTAATCAATTATATTTGGAATTTTTTAAACGCAGTTGTCTATCCTCGTAATCATAACGGGTTGAGGGACAAGCAGAAACTATTCTACCTGCTGCTTAAGTCCCAACCTAGACAAAAGTGGATGCTGATTTTTAAGAAGCTGTTTATGTATAAAATTTGGCGTAGCGATGTGTACTCTTCTTCCATTTAAGATCCAATATTTATGCACGTTTAACAGAAAATAAAGGAATGCAAAATTAATGAATATCATCCATCTCAGCGTTAAATACCTCTTATGTCATGTCATTCTTTAATGCTGGTCTGTTTGTGGCTTACATACTATGCATTTGACCAATGCAATGCAATCGGAATCACGCAGCAGTGACTCTGACCTTACACAGAAGGAAATTCAGCGAAGAGAAGTTCAGCTTTTAAACTATACTATGAACACAGTCTTTTCAGCTTTTCTATACCAGTATAAATCCATGCTAAATTAAGATTTCTTGTGCATAGAGCTTTTTTTTTTATAATTCCAAATCAAAATGATTTGAGAAAACATAGATTGTTTTTATTATTTTATTAAATCTGTAGATTCTTACCTAATTGAAATTTTGTTTTCAGAAGAAAGAGAATTTATATTTGAAATTTTGTCTTAAGAAGATAGGGAATTTATATTTTAATTTTTTCAGAATCTAATTGAAATTTTGTTTAAAAGGACAGGTGATTTATATTTTAATTTTTTCAAGAATAATAATAAATGAGAGTTAAAAGCTTAAAGTATAATTGATGGTGTTTGGATTTCCTTTTTTTTTTTATAAATGTATTTTTATAGGTAAAAAAGACTGAACCGAACGAAGTTATGATGGGGATACTAGGTCTATCAATCAACCTTATTCTTTTCAAGCAGAACGGAAAAACCACCTTTCATGCGCGCAGTCAAGCTCTGAATGAGCATTGGATTTCCCACAGCCGAATATTCAACTAGGTGCTGCAATCTATACATAGAAACCATAGTTGCTGCAACATATTTTGTCTGAATAAACGCCATATCTTTGCCTAGACATACTCGTGCGCTGCCTTGGAAGACTGCAAATTTGAATGGACTCTGCAGGATAAAATGCCTCTGCACACGATAGTCCCATCAGGCAGAACGTTGTCGTGGAGAGCGTGCTTGGAGTCCAAGAGGTCCAGCGGATAAAGTCTCATTGATTCACAGATTGATGCGTGTAGGTAATGCATGCTCTATAGATCCTCGTATGAAAATACCCAGGCTTTTCAGTCTTGTTTGACTTCGGGTTTGATGGCCATGAGACAGGCAATTTCTTTGTGTATTGCTTCCAAGATGCCTACAAAATGTTTACATGTACCATAAGCTAGATATTTACATATGGCAATTTTAATACGAACTAAACATACAAACTTTAACACAACGGATTTCTATTTTCCTGTGAATAACAAATTTCCATTTACATGTGATTCATCTTGCCAGAATAATTTTGTTGTGCTCCTTAGCACCTGTAGAAGCCTTAAATTCTTCATTAGAATCCAGGAAGGTAGACAAGAGTTGGGATGTTTGTTCAAGCAATTCCATATGAGATCCAGGGATTTCATCGTCATTATACTACGTTCCAAGAGAGAAGCTTCAGTATCAACATGTTGCAACCTCATTTGAATATCGTCAAATGCATTGTCTTCATGATAATCAACAAGCACCATTCTATTTCCCCACACAGTAATTATGTATCCAATCATCAATACTTACAGAAGATTGCTACAATAAATAATCAATAATGATGATTTTTGTCCAACACCAAAGTCGATGGGCAAAAAGCTCTTAGCAACATCTCTTAGCCAACTTTCATAGTTTGTCATACATATTTGTATCTTTCTAACTGTCTACTTCCACAGTTTCCATGGGACAGTTGGCGGTCATGCATATCATTTGAAACACAATTGTGTAGGTCCACCAAACACTCAGTTTGTACATATGAAAACCCAAACTCTGTGAGCCAGAAAGACATTGCAGTGGAAAACACGTGGGTGATTTGAAGTTTGGCTGGGATTTAAAAAATCAACAAGCTAGGCTATCGCCATGGTTTTGAAAAAAGGTTTATCCGACAATGAGCTCTACTAATGGAGCTAACCGAAGTTGCAGAACTTGAAAAAGAAAGAAAAACTTATCCGAATCTGAAGGTTGTAGAAAGGTTTATGGGAGTCTAATGAGCAGTCATATTTATATTAGTTATTTTGCAAATAAATGTAACGATAAGAAAATGACTTTGTGCTCGTTGGATTGTAATTTTCAATTTCATATATCAAAGCTTACGACTCAGAGGGCCTCCACATTCCATTGTGATGGTTTTGGGATCCGCAGGGAGTGAAGGGCATCATGCCTTTGCCTTTACGTATAGTGAAGAGAAAAGGTAAAAGAAATTCAATGGAATTCTTACGTCTATCAAAACTTGTGCCCCCTGAGCTACAATATGTGCACTGAAGGGGGTTGACTTCTGCATCCATTACGCCATGAAAATTAAGCAACAAACTACTAATGGACACCCTGACTATATACTATCGATATTCAATACGAAGATTGACTTGGGATATTAAAAACTTGAAACAAAATATTTTCTTCACCTGTCAACCTTATTTGGCCATTCAATGATCTTCAATGCACGAGATTATAAGAGGACCCACGCGAATGGTCGACAAGAAAAATGGTGTCGCTTGGGCAAATTATGATGTGCAGAAATTTTGATGTCTCACATAGTTCAAGTTTCAATTTCAAAGGTATAGTCTCCCCACGTCCAGGTCAGGTCTTCGTTTCAAAGGTATAGTTCCTCCACGTCCAGGGGTTTCGAGGTTCTCTAAAGCTACTTGAAACTTGGAATAACTATGCCCCTTGGATTTTTGGTCTTTTTTGCTTTGTAAGATTCCATTATCATTCAAAGGATTAAGGCAGAAACATTGACTTATTCACCGACTGTTTTCAAATTTAAAAACCTTATGTACAAAAGTCTTTTGGAGGAAACTTATTTTCCTTTTGTGGCGATTTAGAAGTTTGATGCAACTTATTTTCACTTATTTTCCTAGACTTGCTTTCATCACATAAACTTATATTATCTACACACAACTTTCACTCATTTTTTGAAACATATCGAAGTTCTCTTACGTGTTTCATTTTCCCCGCTTTAGAGGTATGCTAGTTTATTATTGTAAAGAATAAATTGAGTAAAAAGCATAGCTTAAATAATTTTATAGTAGTAGAATGTAATCTTTTTCAAGACAAACATCTTACTTTTCCAAATCTACTCTTCCAAATCTGTTTTCAAACATGGTGTGAAATGGGGATGACATTTATGTGTTAGCTTTCTTCCAAATCTGTTTTCAAACATGGTGTGAAATGGGATGGCATTTATGTGTTAGCTTTCATCCAAATATGTTTTCAAACATGGTGTGAAATGGGGATGGCATTTATGTGTTAACTTTCTTCCAATTCTGATTTCAAACATGGTGTGAAATGGGGATGGCATTTATGTATTAGCTTTGTTAAATACTAATTTAACTTTTATACCATACATTTTAAATAACAACTGGTGTATGTGTTAGCTTTGTTAATACTAATTTAACTTTTTATACCGTACATTTTGTTAGCTTTGTTAATACTAATTTAACTTTTATACCGTACATTTTAAATGACAACTGGTGTATGTGTTAGCTTTGTTAATACTAATTTAACTTTTATCCAATACATTTTAAATGATTTCTGCTGTGAATGGTTTTAACTAAGTATTGCTTTATGAAAACTTCCTCAAAATTTTAATATAATTTTTATATAATAAACTTCAATGTTTTAATATAATATATAATAGAAACATATTTTTTATATAATAAACTCCAGTGTTTTAATATAATATATGATAAAACTGTGAATAGTTTTTGTGCAAATAAATTTTTAAAAATATTTATTATAATTTTTTATTTATATTTTAGTGTTTTAATATAATATATAATAAAACTTTGGACAATTTTTGTGTAAATAAATTTTAAAACATTTTAAATATTAAGCGATGTAAATGGTTACAAGAAAAATTTGTTAATAAAATTTTAGTTTTTTTTTTCAAGTTTTAGAGAGGATATAAGAAATATTAGATTATTTAAAAAAAATCTTAATATTTTTTTATAAATAATTTTTTGAGAGTTATATTAAAGTTGTTATAACAATGTATGCATTTCAATATAATAGGCATCATAGACGTCACAACCAGCAGAGATATAAGTAGCTAAGTAGGGAGCATAACTAACTAGAGCAAAAGGCATAATCAGTTTCATAATCTCCAGCAAAGGCATAGAGAGCAAAGCTAGGCGCATAGGTAACAATACCAAAGTGAGCAGCCCAAGCGCAAGCAGATTAATATTTTATACAATAAAATTTTAAGAGCATATGCAAAATTTGCTAATGCTGTTTTGATATGGTTTTGAAAATGCAACGTCAATGATCATATACCAAAGTTGTTAATTTGCAAAGGTTATAATAATGTGATTAAAATTATATTTTATTAGATATTAAAGCCTATATAGATGTCTACGAAATAATATAGATGACTAACTGTGGCTTTTCTTGGCCATTATTTCATGACATAATGTTGTCTATGGTTTTATTGCATGATTTAGGTTATTCCTGATAATAACTTTAGGATGAAGAACCGTTATTAATGTTATACCAAATCCCCTTTAAAATCATCCTTATCTTGGAGGAGATCTTTTCTTTCTCTAATCTATATTATAGACGACTAACTCCTTTGTTCTAATCCGTACATCTTATAAGAAAAAACAAAGCTGCTTTAAAGTCATCCTTATCTTAATCGTTATCTTGGAGATGATCTTCTCTTTCTTTCTCTAACCTACATTATAGATGACTATTTCTACTTTTTCTAATTCTCACACATTCCAATAAATAATTAAATGAAGGTTAGCACTTCATTGTTATTAAACATATATATTTTTTCAACAAGGAAAAAACTGCTTCTTGATATTCATTAAGAATCAAAGAGAGCATTTCTTTGTACATACTAAAAAACTGATTACCAACTTATTTCTACTTTTTCTAATTCTCACACATTCCAATAAAAAATTAAAT
Source organism: Pseudotsuga menziesii (assembly GCA_001517045.1). Lineage (NCBI taxonomy): Eukaryota > Viridiplantae > Streptophyta > Pinopsida > Pinales > Pinaceae > Pseudotsuga > Pseudotsuga menziesii. The sequence continues at coordinate 297,357 of LPNX010864765.1, forward strand.
GAAGATTAGCACTTCATTGTTATCAAACATATATATTTTTTCAACAAGGAAAACAGTTGTTTCTTGATATTCTCATTAACAATCAAAGAGAGCCTCTCCTCTCTCTGTACATACTAAAAAAACTAATCTCCAACCAACACAACATTGTTGGCTACTAACTCTAAAAGACACTATAAAGTTGCACATAACTCACACTAGACTTTTATTGAGTCATGTTTTCTGTTTCAACAACAACAAAAATTACAAACTTTTGTCACAAAATTTAATTGTTGTAGTCATCTCATAGAGAAAACATTACCCCAAACAGAAACAGAGGAAAGCTACAAATGAGTCCATTATTAGGCTCAGTGCAAATATAAAGATCCTTTTGAAATCATGTCACTTTATAGATATTTAAATGCTTTAGTAGTAATCTCACAGAGAAAACAATACCCCAAACATAAACAGAGGAAAGCTACAAATGGGTCTATTACCAGACTCGGTACAAATATAAAGATCCATTTGAAATTATGGCACTTTATAGATATTCTTCATAGCACAATAGACCATCCTCCAATGATGTAGTTTTTTTGATAAGAGGCCCACACCAGTGTTTTGTTCTCTATAAATATGCTGGAAAGTAATAGCCCTGAAAGTAGAAATCAACAATTTTGTATTTTGGAATCAATGATCCAGGGAGGACACCAACACATCTGATAGACCTTTAGCCCAATTGATGATAGTATTGGAATCCCCCAAAACTTGTCCATTTTTATTCCAATTCCAAACTATAGTGTCCTAATTTTCATTCAATCTAATGCTTGCATGTCTAAGCCTTTATGTATATGTGTCCTATTCACAAGCCATTTCACCAACCAGTCCCAGTTTTGCAGAAGTGAGCCAATGTGCAGATTCACCAAATACTCCACTAGGTTTCCAAATTTGAGACAAGGAATCAATCCCACCATTAGATAGAATTGTAATAAAAAGTGTTAATAATTTGTAGCATTCCTCTACACCCACATATGGATCAATTCCATTTTGGACTTGATTTCCATTCCCAATTTTCTAGGAGAGCCAATTTCCCAACTTAGGATAATGATGTATAAACCCTTTCCAGCAAATAGACCCATTTTGTACCAATTTGTTGCTATTTCTAATCCAATCCACAATAGAAGATGTCCTCAGATATTTGACCTTCAGAAATTTACTCTAGATCCCCCCTCCAAAGAGCCCCCTCCAAAAACTTCTTAGACTTGGTGTAGCATTAAACCATTCCAGATTTAAAATACCCCAACCACCATATTTTTAGGTAGAGATACCATTTCCTAAGCTACCAGATGATACTCGTCTTTAAAGCTTGAACCAAACCAAAGAAATTGCATAATTTTACTCAACAAATTTATAATAGAAGCAAGAATCTTTAGTAGGGACATCGAGTAAATAGGTATATTGGTTGACAACTTTAACCAAAGTGAGCCTACCACCCAAATATAACCATCTATAGGTTTAGTAAGGACATCCAGTAAATATGTATATTCATCAAGACAACTTTAACCAAAGTGAGCCTACCACCCAAAGATAACCATCTATAGGACCAATGATTGATCCTATTTTCCACTTTTTTCACAAGCCATATCAACTCTTTGGATAAGTATTAATTTGGTTCTAACAAATATCTCAAATATTTGAAGCCAACATCTAAAGACTCATATTTATATGGGAATAAATTATGAATAGTAGCAAATACTTCATCAGAAACATTAGATCTTAAGAAATCGTATTTAACAGGGCTTACTTCCATACTTGTAGTAACACATAAAAGAGTGATAATCTCATGAAAAGAAGACCAATCCTCAATAGAGCCTTTCCCAAATAGTAATACATCATCAACAAACAAAATATGTGAAATAAACTGGGAAGTTGTCATCTTCACACCTTTGAGTTTTCCATCTGTCTTTGCTTTATCCTTTGCAAAAATAATTTAACACATTTTAATATTTTTGGGTGTTACTGGTTTTCCAACCTTCATAATTTATTCCTCCGAAAAGGAAGAAGGATAATTGCCAATTTCCAGTAATTGAGAAGCAATATTGGTATGTCCAAAGTCCTTAAAATGATATTCAAAATGAGATCTAGCTTCATCCATATCAAATTGAGAATTTATCCATATACCAAATAGCCTTTCTTTTAAGTTTGCAAGAATTCGTAGGATTTTAGCTTTCCTTTGCTCCAAATCATCCAAAGAGTTCTTTCTCATATTCTGAAAATATATATGAATGATTTTTTTTAATTCTCACATTTTATAAAAAAAATAATTAAAAAGATTATATATATATATATATATATATATATATATATATATATATTCNTGTTTTGTTTTGTTTTGTATAAACATACTAATGGAGGCCTATGCACGAGTTTGAGAACACAAAGAAAGCAAAAGGCACTTTTTGTTCCTTCATTGATATATATTTATCAAAATATATATAATATGAAATTATTGTTTAAAAAGATAATTAATAATAAATAAAATAGTTAATAGTAATTGAATTGAATTTTTGTTTTAATTATTTTTAATAAAATATGGAAAAATTAAAAAGCTTATAATTGATTTAAATTAATATTGTATTAATAGATATTTTAAACATATAATCCTTTATTTAAATTAGTATGTTAGTAATGAAGGTTTTGAATATATAACAAATTTTATAGTTAATTTTAATTAATATTGTAGTAATGAAGGTTTTTTCAAATATATAATAAATTTCATGCAAGTACAAATATTAAACAAAAAAAATTGAAAATTTGAAATTAATATTTATATTTTAATAAAAATATTTGATATTTTGATTAGTAGATTTTGATATGTAGATGGTACATGATAGTGAATTGTCACACATTTTCAAGAAAATATTTAAAAGTGAATTAACACCATAACTTAACATGATATATTAACATGTGTGGTGAATGCATTGCCTTTTGATATAATGATCTTTGATCTGATTTAATGTTCCTCGAATACCTCTTTGTCATCTTGAACCATCCATAATATGCTAAAAGTTTGCAATATGACAATCCTTTGATTCTTTGGCTTCTTTATTACCTCTAGTTGCATACTAGATTACCTCCCATTGCAAGGGGGTTTAAGACATGCAACTTGTATAGAATTGTCATATGTCGAGTAGCCTTAGGGAATTAGGATTATTCCAAGCCCTTGAGTAAGATTTTTGTTCTTTTTTTCCCTTAGGTTTGGTTGTTGCTTTGAGAAGAATGCGATTGGCACTCAATTAGGAAAATTGATAACTCGAATTCAAAAGTAGATTAGAATATAGAGATCCTTCAAATCCTCAAGGGCGAGTTTACCTTGATTCTAGTTTTGATAGCATCGTAGGTACTTTGACTGTCACACCCAAGAGATTGAGACCTTGCATTTGCAAATTTGATGAATAAATGGAACTAATGCTTGAAGATCAATGCAGTTATAGTTCAAGCCACGAGAGGGAGGTCAACTCTTGTTGCCTCATCACAACATCCCAATGGGTTGTGGCATCTTGAAAATGCATGTGTGGAAGCTTAAGACAAGGACCCAAAAACATTACCCATGTGTTCCTTTTTTGTCACCCATAAGGGTGCTCAAAGGAAACCATCATAGTGGTCCAAAGGGAGGCCCACAAGGGTGCCCAAAGGAAACCATAATAGTGGTCCAAAGGGAGGCCCACAAGGGTGCCCAAAGGAGGCCTAGTGGGCACCCAAAAGGTTGGCCTCTTATATAGCGAAATGGTTTACCCCAAGGGCATCCAACATTGGCACCCAAGAGGGAAGCCTCAAGGACACCCCATTACTAACCCTATTTTGACTCCATTCAATTAGGAATCGACTATTCATGGTAGCTCCAACAATGAGCTCATCTATTGTAACCATTAAATCTCTCCATTATAACATTTGCACGCAAAAAAATATAAATAAATAAAAAACATTTAATTATTTAAGAATAAATTATGTTTGTGTTAAGAATAAAGATGAGAAGGACAACCAATAAATCTTTCAATAATAAATTGAACCTTAAAAAAATAAAAATAAGATGAGAAGGACAACCAATAAATCTTTCAATAATAAATTGAACCTTAAAAAAAATAAAAATAAAAAGACAACTATTAATTTTTTTGTAAAGATAAACTCTTCCCTCGATAAGGATATAGAAATAAAAGCAAAAAAACATGAACATGCAAATAAAAACACCCCTTAACCTAGTAGTGTTAGTTGTCCATAAAATTGAACCAAATCCTTCTTCTCTATTAATGGTTGGATATCTTTTTGTATGAGAAACCCTATTGTAAAGAATGAAAGAAAATTTCTTTAAGATAAATGAAAATATTAAGAGCTATTAACTTTTTAAATGAGTGCTTTTGGAAAAACATGATTGAAAATAATAAACAAAATTCCTCATTATATTGTGGAGGATTTGTAAGGTAAGTGTTAAAAAGAATTAGATTTTTTTAATAAAATAACGAGGTGAGTAAATATGTTTTTGTTTGTATTAATGGTTATATTTTTTTCTTATGAATACTATTATATGATTAAGTATTGTTATAATATGATTAAGTATTGTTAGTAATTATATATTAATATTAATATTAGTGATATATATTTATGTATAATCATTTACTCATTGTGGGTAAGAAATTAATTAACATTGGGTCTAGTAAGTTAATAAGTGGGTTAAGAAAGTTGTAAAACAATCCAAGTTTTAAATAATGGATTAAATAAGTTCTAGTGTTAGAAGTGTGAATGTTTGATTGTCAACAAGGAAACAATTGCATGTTTTGAGTTAGTTATGATAGTATGTTAAAGACTTTCAATTCTTATTGTTTAGGTAAAATATGTAAATTGTTATTTCAAAATTAATTGAGAAGTATTTTAAGTTTGTATTTGATATTTGAGTAAGAAAAGGTCCACATTTTTGTCTAGAACCATGAGAAATATCGATTCCAACCACCATCATTATTAAGCATGGAGCAAAGCTAGATACCATACTTCAATATTTTAGTTATATGGGTCAAGAGATTGCTTATGGAGGAGGTTGATCAATTGGAGCGTCTAGGAAATACATGTGTGAGTGTGAACCAGTCATAGGGGTTCTAGTAGTCATGATGATAACCCAAGATAAAGCCAATGGATACGTTTATCATTAAAAACTTAAATGGAATACTACCAAAATTGTGGAGAAATTGAGATAACGCGATGAGGAAGTGCTATGATAGCTCAAGGATGTTTATTGCACTTGGGTTACTCCAAAGATTAAGTGCATGTGAAAAAGTGATTTGAACTATGCCAATGATTATGTATAGTCTCTCATATCGAAGACTATTGGTTCATTGCATATGAATTATTTTGGGTTAGCATTGATTCGTAGACACCATTCTTTGTTTTGTATGTTGCTTCTTGTTTAAAAAAATATTATGGTTTTTTGTGTTTTTCTAGGGAACCCACTAGGGCGTCCTACAATTTGTTAATATGTATTATATCAATATTAGTGGTAGTTATGGGGCAGCATCAACAATGAATGGATATATACAACCAAGGTTAATTAATATCAACCATAGTAAACCATTGTTCTTTGGTTAGGTGTTAGGGTTTTGTGGGTTTGCAGATTATTAGTGCCAACCATTGATGTAGTATGAGTACATTTAACCATGGATTTTTATAGTCATACATGGTCAACTCTAATGTTGACACTCTCAACAAATGTGAGGCCCTAGGATTGGGGATGGCCAGTTGTTTTTTAAAACCATTGATTTTGATCTTGAATATTTAGTTTGGATTAGGCCTCATGTTATTGGCCCCATTGGACACAATAAGAGTGATTTCTCTAGTTACCCCCTTTGATTGACTTCTATTTAAATGGTTGACGTAATAACATTGCTGGATTACTATTGAATGCTTCATAGATTAAGCTTGATTAACTTGCCTCTTGATGATGGTCTTGCTTAATGGTTATTTGGATGCTTTATGTGACATGGTGAATTGATTTGAGTCAAGTGATTCTTTGAATGATCTTTGCATTGAAAAAATAATGTTTTTATTTTTGATAAATTCTACTTAATGTGTATGTGCAAGAATGTCATGCAGAAGCTTCAAAAGAATTGATTAATTAAAGGTTTATAATAACAATGTTTTGAGACAAAAAAATTAAATAATATTGTGGTGACATTAATGTTAGATGGCCATAAAAATTAAATCCATTGACTAATATAATGTGTTTATTATTAAATTCCATCAAAATGTACATGCATCACTAATCTTGATGGCCTAAGCTAATCAAATACACAATAATATTTTGTTGCAAGAGAGTGTATCTCTATTTAATTAGATGACCGATAAACCATTAATAAAGCAACAACAACTTTAAATAAGACAAATTGTTGGACACACGGAGCACACTATGAGGGGGGGCGGTGAACAGTGTGTATAGCTTTGCTACTTTTTCAACAGTAACAATCATCAACAACTTATTCAATACTATGCATAGTATGTTGCTATCATTATATCAAAAATTATAGCTCATCATCACATATCATCATATCATCATCACATAAGAAAAATAGAAATACACAGAACACAATATTTTGACTTGGAAACCCAAGTCCTGGGGGAAAAACCATAGAAGCCTTATAATAATAGTTTTCTAGCAACAACTAGAAGGAGGCAACAACCCCCTTGTTACAATGACTTCAATTCTTCAGCTACAACTAGAAGGAGGCTATAACCCCCTGATTTTACAGGCTGCAACTTGAAAGAAGCCCTAGCTCCCTATATTTCCTTGCCCCATCCCGCCACCCTGATATGAAAATAGAAAATGCTGAACCATGACTGCATTGATCCTGAATACCTTCTAATCAACAGTTGTACCACACTGCACAACAATTGCCAATGTTCATCATCTAACCACTTCTCATCAACTGACCACTGCACCACACCTGTACCAATAAGCTGTGCAAAACAATATGTTGCTCACATAATCTAACTCAGTCAATATGAGGCTAACCAACTACTCACCAAACTCAATCCACCTGAGTTAAACCAACTGCTCATACAACTCATCCAGTGATATTCAGACCAATTGCACATAAGGAAACATGTGCCAATCCTTCTCAACTGAACCAGACTATACCAAGTTGCTTGTGTACCTATGCCAAATCAATCATATACTTGTGTTAATATAATCAAGTGCTCTGACAGTCAACTAACCCTTCTTACTTGGCCTAGTTCATCAAGTAAGAGACACATTTGAGTAACCAAGATACATCACATACGGTCAACCAAACTTTGTCTAATCACACTCAACCCAATGACACCACAACCAACCTCAATCACAGTCAAGGAAGACTTAACAGTTAAACATGATAAACCTCAACCAAGAAGATAAAATAATTAACCAACTATTTCAAACTCATTCAATCTCATAAACTCTTAGACACAAAATGATTTTTCACTCCACTCAAATATCAAGCAAATATTCATTTACAATACCGTCAAAGGTTGTCATTAACAGTCAATATAAACACCAAGATCTATGTCAACAATATCCAATATAACCATCAATATATATATCAAGATCACATCAAGATACATGCCAAGATAACCATCACCATAGCCTCCATAACATATTCAATGACTTCAAAGAGATATACCAATATAGAGGCTCACATACTAAGATCAAAGATGAACTCTATCCATGAGAGACATGTGCCATCACAAGAGAAACACAGAAGCATGAACCGTACCTTTTCAAATATCACAAGATGAAGAAATAATATACAAACCAAAATAAACTCTATATCATGTCATCACATAGCCCTCGCAACAAGCTTTCCCACAAGCCAATAATTTTGTAATTCTGATTCCATATGAGAAAATTATGCCATTTTAGTGAATCTCTTCCATCCAAAAATTTCTCCTCCACAAAGTTTCACACTTTTCTCCAATAGTTATGAAATACCAAAGAGAGAATTGATTCATGAATAAATGAAATGTTTGATCTTGTATTTATACACAAAATTTCAATTTTTAATTGACTATGCCGACATGTAAATAACAAATTAATAATTAATTGAAGTGATTGCTTTTTGTTTGGTCGGTTGACCCAAAAGATGAGGTAAGTTTATCTTGACAAGTTTAAAAATTAAAATATCTTCAACTTATGATGGGAATATTTGCAATTACTTGGTACAATATTCTTAAATTCTTCAATTTGTACACGACATCAAGACTCCACACTTAAAGGTGCCAAAGACCATGTTTCCTTATGGCTAAGTTCCAAGGTAAAAGGATTCAATGGACATCATCAAAGGCATGAGGGATTCAATGGTCTTCACATACACAGACTTCACATCAACAAGGAGGAGAGCTCCACCATATACTCATCATATCAAGGGTATCAAAGACCCCAACACCACCAATCAAGTGGGAACAAAGAATTTTTCAAGAATACCATCATCATATTTAAGGTCTCCATATCATTAAAAAAATATCCAATGGTTCCACTATATATCTTCATTACCATAAGAGTACCAATACCCCAAAAGAGGGGTACAAAGACCTCACCACTAGTTTGTAACACCTTATGGGCTTCATATCCATGATCACAAGGCTACAACATGTTAATGACCATATAGCATCCAAGGGCCATCAAACCACCATATATGTGGGTTCCAAGACCCAAGTCTCCACATGCAAGAGGATCAAGATCTAACATTGTGGGCTCAAGGACCCCACAAGAACTCAACAACCTCAATACCATCCAATGCAAGCAATGGGATCCACCATCAACACAACAAGGGAATTACACACATGACCCACATCATCCATCCAAAAACCAATCAAGAGACCAAAACAAGTACAAGCATAACAAGCATTACAAACACCAATAACCAAAGATCAAACAGGATCAAGGAACTCGACAATGGACTCAAATGGGACCAAGATACAACTTAGGGGAACTTGACCAAGTCAAAGGGTAACCATGGATTTTTCCATTGTTCCAAGGCCTCCAAGGGCATCAAGCTTAGGTTTGGACAAGGTCAAAAGGGATCCTCTGACACAGACAACCATAAACTAAACACTAACCCTCAGGGGCTCCACAAGGGGCACGAAGGACTCAATAGTTGGCATCAATGAAAACTTAATCAACACAAACCATGTAAGAAAGGGCATGCAATTGGTTATTTTGGTCATTTATTGATTAATTACATTATTTATTAAAAGTAATCACAATACTAAGTAAAACATTAAATTTAATTAAGATCAAATCAAGAAATTGATTTTCTCTATTCAATTAATTTATGGAACTGGAAGGTTGTGTTGTTTCTATAGAGACATATAATCACAAGTATCTTATTCAAGTGGGATAAAGTCTTCTATTACATTGGGATTCGTGAGAGGTCTAATGCACATCTTTCCCATCACATGACTTCTAGGAATTCATGAAGATAAAGATAGGGGATGGAATCTGAATATTGCTTTCTTCCAGAAGAGAAAAATGATCAAAAGGTAGAAATATGGCTTCCCATTAGTTTTCCTTGAATGATGGGTAGTTTTATTTTTTAGCATAATTCCCAATGCATTATTACAATACATACAACAAATACATATCACAATGATTTAGTAGTAAAAGTTGTTCACAATTAAGAATTATATCAACATACCAATTGGAGGAAATTTCAGGAAATCTATTCATTTAGCTTGTTCATTGACTTGAATATATCATTATATAATTTGTCATCTATTTTTCTATGTTATGTGTGGAAAAAGTGGATCTATTTGATTGTAGGGCCCATTTTTATGGGCATGTCCCACTTTGGTGATTTGCGACCCAAAAATTCATGGAGCTTGTTTAAGGCCTTAAAAGGCATGTTGGGGTAAAAAATTTGCAAACAAAGTTCCCAACCTTTCATTTCTATTCTACACATCGATATCTTTCGAATGGCACAAAGATCTCCCAAATTGGAGTTCATATGCGGAAGTTATGTCTCTCACAAGTCGAAGACCACCATGCTACTAAGTGCATGCCACATTAGCTCCCATTACTCATGATTGAGGTGTTAGTCATGTGTTGAATATCAAGAATATTCTATAGGGTCTAATATACTAACCCTCATCGAGAGTTTAGGCATGCAAAAACCCTAACCCTAACCATAGACGACTATCAACCCATCTTAATATTAGGCTACTAGGATAGGAAGGGTTTATATTTTCCTTGCATTGTTTATTGTTCCATAGTTGAGCAGAGCATATATGAGTGGGATATTGAAGCATAACATAGGAAGTGGAATACTATTTAGCATCCATTCAGGCCACAATGTCCATGGAAAGCCCATAGTGAGTTCACTTTCTTTCTACTTGCATTTCATAGTTTAGAAGAAAAGAGCAAGAACATAGGCCTCACCTTATAGTTGGTTTTTTCTCGTATTGGGTTTCCCTAGGGCACATCTTGTTCATTGTGTGAACGGTGTGTTATTTGTTTAGATTCTTTCAATTAAGTTTCAATATATTTCATTATTTCATGAATTAAGATATTAACAATATATAAAATATAAATAAAACATTGTAACAAGGGATTTTAGAAGATTGTAAGATATGTAGCGATGGATTGTTTCAGTGGAATATACATAGTAATTTACATATATCACAATGATTTAGTAGAAAGGATGTCCGCAATGATGAATTCTATCAATGTACAATTTGGATAAAATTCAAGGATTGTAGATTTTGGCTTGTCCATTAATCCCCCAAGGCGTTTGACACTTGTTGGAGGGGCTATAATGATGGAAGAGCCATGAAAATTCACTATTTTAATGATGCACTTCATATCCAAATCCCTTGCTATCTGATGAATCTACAATGGATTATTTTGAATACCAGTCTTTGCTATTATGGTAATCTTGCTAGCCTCTGGGTGAAGTGATTGAGCTGTATTCAATCAAATACAATGCATTGAGATCTGGCACGATCTTCAATATTGTGTGAATCCTCTAGGCATCCATAACAATGTGACTCAATTGGAAAATCATTGGGCTCACTTTTTGTTTATAGCTTGCTTATTGATTCTCCATTTGTGCGATGTGCAAATTCAATACATCCCAGAAATACCGTTAGAGATATTTGTAACAACAATATACCATCTTGTACAATCACAATGTTATGTTTTCTAGTAATTTTCCTCTCAGAGAGATCAATTTGATGCTCTCGAAAAGTGGTGCTACACTTAGAGAGTCATAGGTAATCATATAAGTGAGTAGAACAAGTTGGGGTTTGAGAGTCTTTGTATGAGTGAGAAACATGTATGGTGATTTTAATGTTGAAATCATATAAAAAATTCAAACTATGGTTTATACAGGATTGTATAACTCACAAAACATTGTGCAATCCCCCATTGCCATTGAGAAATTTCTTAGTGTGAAATTCCACCAATTAGATGTGATTGATATATGTAGTAATTTGATTATTTTTTCATGCTATTAAATCCTTGATTAACACATTTACATGAATTCCCATTTCTTTTAATTAATTGTTGCGTTTTTATTTAATTGACAGTGAAAATAATTGATTGATTCAATCTTGTGTTGCACATGAATGGACATATGTGGGAAGTAGATTGGTCGTAGCGTTCTTGAGAATATAATTGAGGAGATAACTTACATGCTTTTCTTTGTTATTCACATTGATTTCTTGTTTTTATGATCTAAATGATTGAGCTAGTTTTCACTTTAATTGTTATTTATGGCACATCATTTGAATTTACTTCTTTGTTATCGATATTTGTGGTGAAGTATTCTCTTATCACTTTTCTTTTTCATTATTTCAATACTCTTATTGTTTGTTGAAAGTGTGAGAGATAATGAGTTATGTTATTATCTTGATAGAGTTTCTCATATGAAGATTTGTCATGATTGGAGAAGATAGGACGATGAAAACTCTAAAAGAATGGAGGTTTTTATTCCACAAGCTCTGAAGCTTGCTCAAATAAAGAGAGGGGCCATTGAAACATACTTCAAGCCCAAAGAAGAATGGATTGAGGAAGACGCCAACTGTTGCTTCTATCTAAGCAAATAATGTAAGGACAATGCAACCAATGCAAATGCATGAATACTCAATGGAGTGAAGTATGTCGATACTATGCAAGTTGATTCACATGATGTTGGAAGTGATCAATAAAACATGGATAGTGAAAAGACAAAGTATTGCATTTGAATAGTCAAATACCAAGTTTCACTTTGTCGAAAATCCTATTCTAATAAACTTGTAATAAATTGTTATTTTCACAAACTAATTTGATCATTTAAAGTGGGAAAGGGACAAATTGTAAAGGAGTTAGAGATTTGGGAAGCTTAAGAGACTCATTCAAGATAGATGAAGAGACAAGATAGTGAAAGTATAAGATCCAAGATATTTTTTGTAAACAAAACCACATGCTTCAAGAGAAAGCTCTGTTTGGCATTGTAATCTATCCTCATATGTTAGCAAGGAGATTGTTGTTTGGAAATTGCTTCATACTCTTGGATGCTTTGTTCATATGTGGACTATTTTCTTCTTGCATAGTGTTTTTGACATAAGTGTATGTTGTCATAGTGTCTTGGCGACAATTCTCTTAATTATTACACTTATTTTTGCTTACTATATTGATTTCTTGCTAACCTTTGATTTGAAACACAACATTTCTTCTTGGCAATGGGATATTCGCTAATACTCACCAACTTTGATTATTCATATGTAATTGTAATGGACCGTTCTCTTTTTTATTCTTCATACGAATAATGTTGTTTCATTTTAATTCCTTGTTGGTTTATGGCAAAGAGTTTCTTGGTATCTATATATATATGCTTTAGTTGTAAGCTATTTTTATTACTATTGTATATATAGTTATGTTTCATCTCATCTCGATTATGTGTGCTTTGCAATTGGATTGTCTCACTTTAGGGAGGGGTTGAAGGTAGTTTGATTGGGGTTCATTTTAGATAGTAGTGCTGGACTATTCTCCCTGCTATTTGTTTCATTTCAACCTGATTATTCTCCCTAGGATTTAGTTAGTTGCATATTTTATTATTGCATTCTTTCCTTTACACATTTACTACATTTTGATCTATGTATCCATCATGTATTCACTGCTATTTATATTAGTTAGATTAGTTTGCATATTCATTTCTACATTTAGATTAGTGACCTTAAAATAACATTTCACATTGCACAAGGCGATAGAGCCATAACAAAAGCGCTTGTCATTTCAATGGAGAAAGTTCTAATTGGTCATTTTTGAGGTAAGTCTATGTGTTTGATGAGGGTAATTTGCTCATGTTAACATATAGCTAAACATATTTGTTAGTGGACATTATGTTATAGGTTAATGATCCATTAGGACGATATATTATATATGGAAAACCATATTATAGAGACATTCAACCATGATCAACCATAGTTAACCATCATTATTCGTTGAGGGGTTGGGGGTTTAGTGAGTTAGTAGTTTCAACCATTGAGATAATAAGGCTACATTCGGTCATTGACTCATAGTCAACCATGGTCAACCCTATTTGTTAGTCGATATTTCTTGTATGGATTAATGGCCTATTAGTCAAGTAGAATCAACAATGGACAAACTTATATAACCATGGTCAACAAAGTTTAACTGTAGTAAATCCTTGTTACTAGATTAGGAATTAGACGGTTATAGGGTTAGTAGCATCAACCATTAAAATAATAGGGATGCATTCAAATATGGAAACCTTTGGTTGAACACAATAAATCATATTTTTTAATGGACATTATGTAAGAAGTTAGCAGTCATAGAATGCAGTAGAATCAACCATGGACAACCACATGAAACCATGGTTCTTTACCCATAGTTAATTATTGTTTTTGGGTTATGGGTTATAAGGTTACTGGGTTAGTATTTCCAACTATTGACATATTGGACAAATCATAGACACCTATAGTTAACCATATGTAATACCTTAGTCTTGACCCTTTGAACTTGATATTGTTCATTTTGTAATATGATTTTATTTATTATGTTTTGCTTAAACACCATGAGATATATGCCACGATGATTACGAAGACTAAAAAACATGATCATTATAATATTGATGAAAGGTTCCAAGGATGACTAATGGGGAGGATATCTACGGGGATATGAGTCCATTAGAGAGAAAACTAAGGGGGTCCAATGGGGGGAATGACCTATTCCTTATGGAAAAGATTTACCCTATCCTAAACCTCTTACATTTTATTGTCTTATTTTCCATTTATTTTTAAGTTTATGCTAAACTTGAATTGAGAACATAGCTAAATGAAAGGGGAAATATAAATATGAGAACTTAGTAGTCCTATTTAAAAACTGCCTAGATCCTTTTTTTTACTAACTACCTCCTACCTTTGAGGAACCAAGAATGGGGTGGAGGAAAGACTCATCCCTCACACTCATTCTCTAATTCATGGATGTGAAATTTGAATGGAAAGAGAGGACCGTAAGATAATAATTGGGATACACAAACATACAAGACAATGAAAGGCCAAGAGCCAAGACATTTTTTTATAAATAGAACCATTAGATTCAAGCTAATGCTTTTTTTGGCATTGTAAGATATCTTTATACGTTAATACAGAGATTGTTGCTCATAAGTTGCTTCATATGCTTGGATACTCATAAGTTGCTTTATGCGGTGCAGGTCACTTACCTACTCCTTAATAAAGGACAAACACATGTAAAATGCCACCTAGACTTAAGAGAGTTTATGGATGTGTTTCTAGAATTGATACTAGGACTACCCCCTCAACGAGAAATAGACTTATCCATTGAGATTGTGCCTGGGTCTACACTGGTATCTAAGATACCCTATCGTATGAGCATCGCTGAGTTAACTGAATTGAAAATTCAGTTACAAGAACTGCTAGATAAGGGTTACATCAGACCCAGTGTGTCCATGTGGGGAGCACCGGTTCTATTTGTTAAGAAAAAGGATGGGACTCTAAGACTTTGCATAGATTACATGCAACTAAATAAAGTGACCATAAAGAATAAGTATCCTCTGTCTCATATTAACGAAATGTTCGATCAGGTAGGGGGATCCAAAATCCTCTCCAAGATAGATCTGTGGTCTGGTTATCACCAGATCAGGATTAAGGAAGAAGATGTTAATAAAACAACCTCCAGGACCTAATACAGACACTACAAATTCATAGTAATTCCTTTCGGCTTAACCAATTCCCATGCTAAATTCATGTGTCTAATGAATAGTATTTTTAACAAGTACCTAGATCAATTTGTGTTGATTTTCATTGATGATATCCTAATCTACTCCAAGACGGAGGAAGAACATCAAAAACACTTGGGAATTGTGCTACAGACCTTAAGAGGCCACCAAATGTATGCTAAATTCGAGAAGTGTAAATTCTTTGAGAAATAAATTCAGTACTTAGGTCATATCATCTCAGAAAACAGGATCGTGGTAGATCCACATAAGATAAAGGCTATTTCAGAATGGCCTGTGCCTAAAGATGTCACCGACATTCGGTCCTTCAGGGACTCACCGGTTACTAACGATGATTCATCCAAGGATTCTCAAAGATAGCCTATCCCATTACTTCCTTACAAAAGAAAGGAGTAAATTTTGTGTGGTCCCCAAAGTGTCAGGGGATTTTTGAAAATCTAAAAATATTATTAACCATGGCTCCAGTATTAAAGGTAGTTGATCCCTATATAGACTACATAGTCTGTACATATGCTAGTAAGGAGGGATTGGGGGGAGTATTATCTCAAGAAGGGCATGTGGTATGTTACAAATATCGCAAATTGAAAGTGCATGAACAAAATTATGTAGTGAATGATCTAGAATTGGCAACAAGAGTGCATGCCTTAAAAATGTGGTGTGACTACATGTTAGGGAAGAAGTTCCTTTTATTGACAGAAAACACATGTGTAAAGAATATGTTTACTCAGCTGGGGATAAATGCCAGACAAGCAAGATGGATGGCCTTCTTAAGTGAATATGATTTTGAAGTAAGAATATCAAGGGTAAGGAAAATCGATGGGTTGATGCACACGGTCGACGAGCTCATGAAGTATATGAGATCACTATGAGCCAACCAGAAAGTGATATGATGAACAAAATAAAAACAACCAACATCCATGATGCTGAGTACAAAAATTTACTGAATAAGCTGCTGAAAGACGAGGTAAACTTGAATGGGACAGAATTCAAAGTAGACCAGAAAGGGTTAATTTTGTTTAAAGGGAGAGTATACATGCCTAATGATGCCGATTTAAAATTGTTTATTCTAAATGAAATGCAAAAACCCACCTATGTAGGGCACACTGGTTACCAAAATATGATAACAACCCTCAGAAGGAAATTATTTTGGCCCAAACTAAATCCATATTTAGTTGATTATCTATCTAAATGTTTGGAATGTCAGCAGGTGAAAGTTGAACATCAACATCCAACAAGTTTGTTACAACCTTTTCCAATTCCCCAATGGAAGTGGGAGGTAATATCTTTATATTTCACCACGGGTTTTCCATTAACTCAAAGACAACATGATTCAATTATGGTTGTAGTAGATAAGTTAAGAAAGTCTACTCATTTTATTCATGTGAAGTCTACTTATAAGGATGTCAATGTTGCAGATTTATTCATGAAGGAAGTATTCCGATTTCATGGAGTACCAAAGATGGTAATTTCTGACCGGGATGTCAAGTTTACATCAAAATTTTGGAAATCATTGTTTGCAGGGTTATAAACCAAGATAAATTTCAACACTAGCTATCACCCTGAAACAGACGGACAAATGTAACGAACAAACCAAGTCATCGAAGACATGCTAAGGATGTATGTCATGGAGAGGGCCACTAAGTGGGAAGACTATTTGCATCTAGTAGAGTTTGCATACAATAATTGTTATCAAGTCTCCACAAAGATGAGCCCATTAGAAATCATGTATGCGAAAAAGTGTACTACCCCTGTTAGCTGGGATAGCCCTGTGGATCGTCTAATAGTAGGACCTGAAATGTTACAAGACATGGAACAAATTGTTTGAGAGGTACAAAAGAACTTGAAGGTGGTGCAGGATCACCAAAAGATTTATGTTGACCTGAAGAGACAACATAAATATTTTTTTGTCGGAGATCATGTTTACCTCCGAGTCAAGCCCAAAAAGAGCTCCCTTAAATTGGGAAGTTGTACCAAATTAGCACCACGGTTATGCAAACCCTTTCAAATATTGGAAAGGATTGGACCCGTGGCATACAAACTTGCTCTTCCAGCACACTTAAGAATACATAATGTTTTTCATATTTCATTACTGAAGAAATATATACATGATTCCACTCATGTTATTGCCTGGAATGTGGTACAGGTGGAACCAAAAGGTAAATTTCAAGTGGAACCTATGCACATTCCGAACAGGAAAGAAACATCACTTCGGAACCAAGTCTTCACTTGTGTTAAGGTGCAATGGAAGCACTTTAGCCCGAAGGAGGTGACTTGGGAAATAAAGGAAGTTTTGTGAAAGAAGTACCCAGGTTTATCATAAGAAACCATGAAGGAAGACTAAGAACAATGTGGACAGTGTTTCAATAAGGGGGATTGGATGTAATATCCCCCAATTTATAAACATTATTTGTAATATTGAAAATTTGGTTGTATTTAAATGAGTTTGGATGATTCCAGAATTTGCCTAAACGGTCCCTAGAAGACACTTGTAAACGATGCATTTTGCCTTTAATAAAATTCTGAATGAGGAGGACAACCACGTGAAAAGAGGAGACTATTCGTGCAAGAGAGGGAGACGTAAAAGAGTTAACCTCAGGGAAGTACACCAGGCGTCGGCCATACCCTTGAGAAATCAGGGGAAGTAGTGGTCGACAGAGATTTCTTTGGGAATGGATGGCAGCTCCAAAAGACCTAAGCAAAAACCAAACCATAAAGAGAGCATATGAGAGGAGGCAAGATGATGCTGAGTATGTTGGGAAATAATGAACTCTTGTTGTGTGAGAACTCTGTGTTAGGAAAGAGTTGAAAGAAATACTTGTTGTGGGAGCATTGTGTGTTAGGCAAGTGATTTCTCACTAGAATACTGAACCTCGGGTTAGATTTCTCCTCCTTCAACACACGTAGTTTATCTCAGGGGTGATTAAGGACAGAGAGGATATGTGCCAAAATACATGGTTGGGTGGAACGTGGTTGTACCCTCTTCATTTGGTTCTCCTTATAAACATGTTCCATTTCTGTGTTTATATTTCTGCAATTCTATTGAGCTCAATGTATATATGTATGTGTGTAAATATGTGTTTCAAAGTCAATAAAATGATAAGTACCAATTCTTAGGCTAGATGGAAGTGTTGCCTATGAAGTGATGTAATACCTCCCCCATGTTTAAATGACTGTAAGTTTCTTTGGTTATGTGGTTTCCTAATAATGTAATACTCATGCTATGTTATGAATGACTGTGATTGCATTGGTCGTATGGTTACCTAATGATGTAATACATGTACTTTGTTTTGTAATGACTGTGAATTGAATTGTGTTATGTGGCTTCCTAATAGTATAATAATCATGCTCTATTATGAATGACTAAGACTTGGATTTGGTAATGTGGTTGTTCTATTGGTGCATTATTACTCTTGCAAAGAGTCTTGTAGATGTCTCGGGACCCCACATTCGAAGATCATTGGTAAGGGACCCCAGGTGGGGGAATCCTAAGTGTTGTTCTGGGTTTAAAACCTTTCCAGCTTAAGGAAGTTCATGTATAATACTTTTAGTCCCTAGATGAATGATAAATCTGTGAAGGAAAGTGTGGCAGCTACTAAATCCCACTATGAATTCCCTATTCTTGAACTCGACTTAATTAATGAACTCGACCTACGACTGTGAGTCCACCGAAGGTGGGAAACCCCCAGGTTACACCTAAGGAAACACATAGGAAAACAGAGTAAAATTTATAAGGAATTGGAACGTTTCCACAATCCGCAATCTGCATTGCAGAAAGCGGAAAGCATAGGTTTTGTGAAGAGGTTAAGGGTTACCACAATACACATTGCAGAAAGTAGAAAGCGGAATTTAAAACTGTGAAGTATTTAAATGTTTCCGCAATCCGCAATCCGCATTGTGAAAAGCAGAAAGTGGAATTAAAACTAATAAAGAATTTAATTGTTTTCTTCAATCTGCAATCCGCAATCCGTAGTGCGGAAAGCAGAATGTGGAGGTTAAATTGTGAAGAGGTTAAGGGTTACCACAATCCGCATTGCGAAAAGTAGAAAGCAGAGGTTAAATTTTTAAAGAATTTAAGTATTTCCGCAATCCACATTGTGGAAGTGGAAAGATGAAAGGAGAAATTATAATAAATTATCAGTGATTTCCGCAATCCGCAATCTGCATTATGGAAGTAGAATTGTGGTAAGGTAAAATTGTAAAGGAATTAGGTGTTTTCCACAATATGCAATCTGTATTTGAGGTAGCAGAGTTGCAGAAAGGTAAACTAGAAAGGGAATTAAGTGTTTTCCGTAATTTGTAATCCGCAATCCGCATTGTAGAAAAGGAGATCCATTACGAAAGGACTATTTCGAAAGGACTATTGCGGAAGACGTTTAAGCTTAAGCTTTTGGATTCCAAATAGTAAGAGGATGAATAAAGATGATATGAATCATGGAATGGATTTTATGTGAAGAATTTTTATTTATTTACGTATTTTATCAGGTTATTTGGGTATGTTATAGATGGTATCAGAGCTACAGGTTTCAACCCTGACGCATTTTGGGAACATCTGGTTCTGCTGAATCATCGAAAAAATTTGTTCTAACCATAACATTTTGTGTTGGAATGTTTTGTGCACATGTCAAATCGTTCTATAACTGGATACAACAATGGACTCACAAAGTGAGAATGCAGATCAACCTAAGTAAGGTGCACCAACACCACGTGCAACGCAACCAAAACAAGAACACTATGAAGCCAGTCAAGTACTGGAAACAATGAGAAACTTGATCATGGAGATACTGGGGTTTAAAGCGGATAATGAGCAGCAAAAGAGGGCTCGAGAAAAGTGGGAAGAGATTAATGTGATATTGTTACAAAGTTTGCAAGAGAAGAATAATGGGGAAAAACCCCAAACAAAGATTGGGA
This sequence comes from Pseudotsuga menziesii, assembly GCA_001517045.1. Taxonomy (NCBI): domain Eukaryota; kingdom Viridiplantae; phylum Streptophyta; class Pinopsida; order Pinales; family Pinaceae; genus Pseudotsuga; species Pseudotsuga menziesii. Next base: position 317,510 of record LPNX010864765.1, read on the forward strand.
GGGACCCAGAAGTTGTGGAAAGTGCCGAAAGAAAAGGCAGTTCCTCCAATAGAACTAAAAAATATGCGAATCAATCCAAGTGGGTCGATAAAATAAAAATCAACCACTTGGAAGGGGAATTTAAAAGATCAAACCTACTAGCTTCGACAGGGAATCAAAGACCGGAGAAGAAGCAGAAGTTTGGCTGGTAGACATTAAAAATTACTTCCAAATCTACAAGTAATCTAGCAACATGAAGGTGAGGATAGCCATCTACAACCTGAAGGGGAAGGCTAGTATTTGGTGGCAGGATCTGAAGATTTCCCAGGGATTAAAAGAGAAGAACCTGGAATGGTCGGAGTTTAAGAAATTCTTCAAGAATCAATATTTGTCAAAAAACTACTATGAGGGAAAGACAAAGGAATTTTATGAACTAAAACTTGGCCAAATGGCTATGGAAGAGCTTATTAGCAAATTTCTAGATGTTTTGCGTTTCGTGCCATATATTAAGGAAGAAAAGGTGAAAGTGCAGCGGTTCTTAAGTTGTTTGTCATAGTCTTATAAGGACCAGATTGAATTTGACAATCCAAAAAATTTGTATGAAGTCTTAAAAAAGGAAAGGTTGTGCTTTGAACAGTACAAACAAAGGAATGACCTCTCCAAGTCCTAAAAGACTAAGGAACAAGAAAGTTTCAACCAGCGGAAGAAGGACTTCCAACCCCCACCCTTTAGAAACATACCAAGAAACAGGCAAGCAAATTCCTATAGTATAAAAGAACAGTTTCCACAGAAGAACAATAAGCCTGTTAACCTTGGACCCAAAGGGAACGTTGGATCCCTTAAAGAACCCCTGAAGTGTTGGGAATGTGGAGAGCCCCATTTACGATGGAACTTCTCACTCCTCAACCAATAAAATAAGGTTGTTTACAAATTTCAAGAAGCTTCCACTATTGGGGAAGTTGGAAAATTTTTCCACCATATCAATGCAGCCCTTGAAAATCGACAGGCAGATCATCAATCCGCGATTGTGGAGATTGAAGTTACTATTACTAATCGAAATCTTTCTATACTAATTAATCCAGGGTCTACATTAAGTTATATCACTCCCAAAATGATGGAGAACTGCGAACCCTCCAAGCTAAGGTATGGAAAACCGTAGTCAGTCCAACTGGCCATTGGAGCAAAAAGAAAGGTAACTGAGTTTATTGTTGATCGTGAAGTTAAAATATTGGATACTGTGACTAGGATTAATCAGAATGTTTTACCTCTAGGGTCATATGATATGATTATTGGCATGGATTGGTTATCAAAGTATAAAGTAATATTGAATTGTTTTGATAAAACCATTACTTATGTGGTTGAGGATCTAATTGTTAGGAAGGTAAAAGGTGTCAGTAAACCTATCTTCTTAAGACAAATTTCTGCCATGCAATTAAAGAGAAGTATGAGAAAGGACTGTAAGATTTATGCAGTGCGGGTCACTCAACTGCTGCATAATAAAGGACAAACACATGTAAAGTACAACCCAGTCTTAAGAGAGTTTATGGACGTGTTTCCAGAAGAGATACCAGGACTACCCCCTCAACGAGAAATAGACTTCTCCATTCAGATTGTGTCTAGGTCTGCAACGATAGTTAAGATACCCTACAGTATGAGAATCCCCCAGTTAACCAAATTGAAAATTTAGTTACAATAATTGCTAGATAAGGGTTACATTACACCTAGTGTGTCCCCTTGGGGAGCACTAGTTCTATTTGTTAAGAAAAGGGATGGGACTCTAAGACTTTGCATAGATTACAGGAAACTAAATAACATGACCATCAAGAATAAGTATCCCCTGCGTTAGATTACTGATCTGTTTGATCAAGTAGGGGGAGCCAAAATCTTCTCCAAGTTAGATCCGCGGTCTGGTTAACACCAGATCAGGATTAAGGAAGAAGATGTTATTAAAACAGCCTTCAGGACCCAATACGGTCACTACGAATTCATAGTAATTCCTTTCGACTTAACCAATGCCCCTGCTACATTCATGTGTCTAATGAATAGTATTTTTAACAAGTACCTAGATCATTTTGTGTTGATATTCATTGATGATATCCTAATCTACTCCAAAATGGAGGAAGAACATCAATAACACTTGGGAATTGTGCTATAGACCTTAAGAGACCACTAGATGTATGCTAAATTCGAGAAAAGTGAATTCTTTGAGAAATAAATTCAGTACCTAGGTCATATCATCTCAGAAAACGGGATCGCAGTAGATCGACATAAGATAAAGGCTATTTCAGAATGGTCTGTGCCTAAATATGTCACCGACATTTTTTCCTTCATGGGACTCACCGGTTACTACCAATGATTCATCCAAGGATTCTCAAAGACATCCTATCCCATTACTTCCTTACAAAAGAAAGGAATAAAGTTTGTGTTGTCCCTGAAGTGTCAAGATAGTTTTGAAAATATAAAAAGATTATTAACCATGGATCCAATATTAAAGGTAGTTTACCCCTATAAAGACTACACAGTCTGTATAGATGCTAGTAAGGAGGAATTGGGGGGAGTATTATCTTAAGAAGGGAATGTGGTATGTTACGAATCTTTCAAATTGAAAGTGCATGAACAAAATTATGTAGTGCATGATCTAGAATTGGCAACAGTAGCACATGCCTTAAAAATGTGTTGTCACTACCTATTAGGGAATAAGTTCCTTTTATTGACAGATAACACCTGCGTAAAGAATATGTTTACTCAGTCGAGGCTAAATTCCATACAAGCAAGATGGATGGCCTTGTTAAGTGAATACGATTTTGAATTAAGGCATATCAAGGATAAGGAAAATAGAGTGGTTGATGCACTCAGTCGACGATCTCACGAAGTATATGAGATCACTATGAGACACCCAGAAAGTGATATGATGAACATAATAAAAGCAACCAGCATCCATGATGCTGAGTACAAAAATTTACTGAATAAGATGCTGCAAGATGAGGTAAACTTGCAGCATCTGTAGGCATAGCCTCAGCCCATTTCGTGAAGTAATCAACAACCACTATAATATGATGGTGCCCCCCAGTCGAAGCTAGATTGAAATCCATAAAATTGAGCCCCCTCTTAGTGAAGGGACTGACAGTGATAATGGGATGTAACGAGGTAGGTTTCAAGTGCATATTACGTGTGAACACCTGGCAAGGGTGGCATCTCTTGACCGCATCAACACAATTCTTAAAGATCGACGACCAGAAATAACCCGCTCTTAAGATCTTTTGAGCTGTAGAAAGCCCAGATAAATGACCACCACACGCCCCTCCGTGGCAATCATTCAGCACTACCTCAGCCTCTTCATGACTTAAACAACGTCGTAAAATGGAATCTACCCCACGGCGGTACAAAGTGTTATCCACTATGAGGTAGTTCTTAGAGACATGACGTAATCATCATCGTTCATCTTGTGAGAGGTGAATAGGGGTCTTCAATGTTTGTAAATATATTATGATATCCCCATACAATGGGTCTAAAGTTGAGATTAAGAAGATGTGTTCATCGACAAACGTATCTTCACAAACCAACTCCTCAGCCTCGCTCGGGAAATCCGATATAAGCTCTGCAAAAATTAAATACTTCTTCGATTTTGCCGAAACAAATTCGAGATCGAATTCTTACAGAATGACAATCCATTTATTATACTTTCCCCCAATCATCCTTCGAGTGAGGACGAATTGAAATGGATTGACATGGGCTACAACCAAGGTCTGGCAAAGGATAATATAATGTCTCAACTGCTGAAGTGCATGTACGGTAGCTAAAGCAAGCTTCTCGACATGAGAATAACGAATCTCTATGTCAATAAGGTTCCAGCTTAGATAATATATGACATGCTCTTAGAGCTCCTCATCCTCTTGAACCAAAACCATACCAATCGTCTCCATGGACGCGACCACATAAAGTATAAAATCACGGCTATAGTATGGGGGACTAATCACCGGGGCCGATGCTAGGGCTCACTTAAGTGCATCAAAGGACTCCTGGGCTCACTCATCCCAACAAAAGGGGGTGTCCTTCTTCAATAGACGCATGAAGTCTCTATTCAAATTGGCAAAGTTGACAACAAATCTTCGTAAGAAGTTTGCCATCCCTTGAAAACATTGAAGATGATGAATATTCTTCGGGGGAGACAACTGAAGCATTGCCTCAACCTTCAAAGGGTCAACTCTTATACCCTTCTTAGAAACAATGAATCCTAACAAACGACCTGACTTCACACAAAATATGCACTTATGAGGATTTAATCTAACCAAATAGTGCCGACATCTTTCGAATACCAATCTCAAGTGATAGGGATGACGCATTCTCATACAAGAATGAGCAGCAAGGTCATCCAAAAATACTTCGATGATCGACTTGAGATCATGGAATATCAAGGTCATTGCCCGCTGAAATGTAGCTCCGATGTTTTTAAGGCCGAAAGGAATTTTCCGATATGCAAAAGTTCCCCAAGGAAAAATAAATGCAGTATTATGTTGGTCCTCAGGTTTAATTTGTATCTGATTATACCCAGAAAATCCGTCCATAAAGGAAAAAACCTCACTACCCACACACTCATCCAAAATCTGATCAATAAATGGTGTGGGGAAATTGTCCTTAGGACAGGCATGATTTAAATCACAGAAATCAGTACATATGTGGATCGCTTCCTGCTTCTAATCCACCAGAATGGGGTTTGAAACCCACTCCATCAAGGGAACGGGATAGATGAAACCGGCTTTCAACAGTTTCTCTATCTCTTCCTTAATCGCGGGTGCTTTCCTAGGATTCATCACCTGCCAGCGTTGTCGAACAGGCTTAGTGTTGGGGTAAGTATTAATCTCGTGCTCGACAATACAAGGGTAGATACCTGGAATTTTGTCGTAAGACCAAGCAAAAATATCATGGAATTATTTAAATAGCTCAGTGTATTCTAGAATCTCAGCATGGGAACATTCCACCCCAATATAGACATTCTCTAGCCTGCCAGGATTGCGAGAGATGTTGATAGGAATTGTTGAAGATATGTTAGCCATGTTTCCATCAGCCATCTGACTAGGAGAGCTTAATGGAACCATAGGACTACCAACTCTCTCACTAAGAACCGCCCTAAAATCCTCACGCTCCAAGCGGTCAAGCTCGGGAAGAAAGTATGATCTATGATGGAGTTACTGCCATGGTGGCTCAACTCCGACATAGCCTCAATAATCGCTTCATCTGAAGGGAAAACCGTATCAAGGCAGTCATGTGCATGAGAAGACTGTACTACCCATGCCGGCAGCACATAAGGGTCCTCCTCCTCCATTTGCGAAGAGGAAGGACTAGGCTCTGCAACACACTTGAGATTAGCTTGATAAGCTATCATAGTTGCCGGAAACGGCACGTCCGTCACGATGGGCTCACTCGGAGTACTCAGTGTAGGAAGAATCCAAGGATCTTCCATATGACTCACGCGAAAAGACACCGATCTCGTAGATGTTGAAGCCTCACCGGAACTAGATCCTATCATAAGGATCAGTACAGGACAACTAAAGCTTCCCATGAGGGATGGATACATGCCTACACCCACACTCCCAGTTGCCGGCTGAGAGTGTTCAACGATCGGGATCGAAGCTCCTGAAGATACGGTAACAGAAGGATTCTTGAATGTCCTTTGATAAATCGTTATTATCTTCCCATTATGTGGAAAGCATACAACGCGGAATAGGGAAGAAGCAACGGCTTGCATACTGTACATCCAATTCCTACTCAGCAAGATATTGTAGTCAAGGGGCGCATCAACCACCTCTACCTCTATCGCAACGGTCTTCCCTCCCAAACAGACTTTAAGGGAAGGAAGGATGCCATGCGGCGTAAACGTTCTCCCATCGAACGCAGTTAACATGGTCGCTGATTTAGACAGCTCAAGGGAACCTAGACCCTTCCAACACGATAAAGACATCACAGAAGCAGCAGCGCCTTCATCAATTATAGTGCGCTTGACGGTCATATTAAGACATTATACGTGAATCAAAAGAGACACATAGTAAGGCAAGCAAGGCTGAAGTCCCGCAGTTTCAAATTTAATCACGGAGGAAGAATCATCATCGTTCACAACAAGGGCTGAAAGCAACACCTTCCTTTGCGAAGGACAACTCTGAAGCACTTCAAATGCAGACATCGCACAAGGAGTATGGCCCAAATCCTCGACAACTGAATAGTTTTGGGCGGCTAGGGCATTAGGATTGTGCCCCGAACACTTAAGGACTCCCTTAGGAATGTGAGGTGTAGCTTCAGGTTTATCCATAGGTTTCTCAATACGCAAAGGGGACCTTAGTGGATCAGGCTCTTTACCTAGGCTAGGTTTTGATGAACCATAATCTTTCGTACGGGTCACAACTTTTGCAGCACGTACCATGTTAATGCAACCACGACCACTACCTTCCGGCGGATCTTGATCACCACCAGACTGATCATGGGACCTCGAGTTCATATTTTTATTGTGCGGTAAAGGGTTAGTTAGCACAGCTGGGCCCTGTGCCAAGAACCTCAAGGCTTCATCGATACGAGGGCACAAGTAAGTGAGGTGATCGTCCTTACACAACTTGCAAGGGAACTTAACCTTACGTTTAGCTTGCTTATCCCCCCAGCATTATGGCTGTTATTGTCATTACTATTAGCATTCTCATTCTTATTCCTGCCCTTATGATTATTCTTACCCTTTTTTCTATTCCATCTGGGCTGCTGGTTACCCTTCTAGTCCAACGATTGTACAGAAAGTACACTCGCAGTTTGGGCGGGTTGAGACGAAGTCGTAGCTTGTCCCGAAGCATATTGGTTGATTGACAATTGACTAACTTGTTTTGCAACCGAATCTGCAAGTTTCGCACTTACACAACCCACAATTCCATCAGCATGTGGTACAGGTTTGACTTTGGGGTCGAAACTAGAACACGGAGCGTTGGGAATAATCTCATATAACAAACCAGACTGAGCATAGATCAAGTCCAGTTCCCGCGCCCTAAAAATCACTTGTTCCTCATTTTGCACTCCAAATGTAGAAATATCCTTCGCTATATATGGCAATAATGACTTAAGGAACCATTCAAGGAGGAATTCCGGCGGTATAAAGGATTTAATTAACCTCTTTCGTCTATGCCACTCTTGAATATGATCCAAGATATGTGTGGCTTTATCTTACTGAAATGTCGACAAGAGTTCAGTACCAACTTCATAACGCACTGGTAGCTGGAAGTGATTAAGAAAAGTCATCGCAAGGTCGTCGAACAAAGCGAATTGTCCCTTAGGTAGGTCTATATACCATTTCGCGGCAGGCCCTGTAAGGGTGCATTGAAATAGCCTTAAACGGATGGAGTCCTGGTGTAAGGAATTTGAAGAGCACCATAGGTGAAGAGCACCCTCTCCCGGTTTTCCCTCGAACTTAGGTATGTCTGAGGGAAGCTTAGTAGGGATAGCCAGCCAAGTCGGGTCATGAGCTACAGGATCGTTCGTCAATCTCGACAAGTCAGGAAGATTTAGCATCGCGAGGAAAGGGAGCCTAGGATGATGAGGTCGATGGACCGCTACCTGATTCATATAGGTCTGATTACCACCATGGCCTTGGCCATAGTGCCCTCCTCCTGTTTGACACATATAGGGTGGCATGGAAGCGCTATAGTGTGGTGGACCTTGACTATTAGGAGCTACAAATCCGTAGTTCGGAGAATAAGCAGGTTGTTGATACCCTCCCCATAAGGTGAAGAACCCTGTCCATATTGCGTCCCATAATAGGTCCCATAAGTCATCGTATGAGATGTCCCATGAGACACTCTGTAAGTAGGAACATACGCTCCAGAAGTAGGAATATACATCCTGGAAGTAGGAATGTGACCTCTAGAAGTATGAGCATGACCTCCTGACACAACGGGTGGTACATGAAGTTGAGACACAACCGGTCTAGTAACCACAGTACGTACATAACTCATAGCAACGTTTCAGCCCGAAGGACCACGTGAATGAGGTGGAGGGTGAACATTTGAAGAACTAGGGACAGAGGATGAAGGGATCTGTGTGATTAAGTATGTACTATTCCCTATAGTCACTCGTCTCGGATCTGGTATCCTAATAGGATCACTAACCCTAGACCTAGGAGGAATATGTGATGTAACTTCCACCACCGGGATGGAAGGTGCAATGTGACTAGTGCTCCCAAACCTCTCCACATGGTAAGGAATGAGAGTGCCCCCAGGCATAGTGTTAGGTTCGAATTCAGATTCGACATGAAATGCCAAATCATGTGTGGGAAAACCAGACATACCATAACTACCATAGCTAGTGCTTGTGGGTTCAAAATGAGTCTCGGCATCCTCCAGCATTCCATACTGGTAATGCGTCAATGGGGAATCAACCCTAGAGTGAGTAGGTCTATCATGAAAGGTTCCTATCTTAGAAATCATAGGACCTAACTTAGCCAAGTCAGGTGAAGGATCGTAAGTAGGAGTAAACTCCCCATCGTCTACATGAATGGGAGAAGGTGGTTCAGGAATACCTTCTATATGGTCTCCCATGGTGTGTGAATCAATGTGCGAAGTAGTCCGCCTGGACTGTCTAGGTCTCTCTCCCAAAGGAGGAGGAGATGTAGAAGGAAAAAGTCCTGCTAAACGACGAGAACGGCGAGGAGCCGTACCCAAATCCACAATGACTCAAAAAATAGAAAAGACTCTTTATTTACGCAAACCCTAGGCAAGATATCGTGCACAAAGCAATCACTAATAAAATCTAAAGCCAAATGCAAGCAATCAAGGGCAGGATAAGTGAGCTCCCAAATGAAGCAGGTATGTCTCACCTATGAGAGGCTTGAGACTCCCATACACAAAAAGCGAAGGTACGTAACCAATTATTGTGGCCCTCAGCTTCAACGTGTAAAGCGACTGTGTTGTTTGGACCCAACCTAGCCAGGACACCCACAGAATAACCCCTGCAAAGTACCCCCTCGATATCCTAGGTAAGGCCACTAAGGTCACCTCAATATAATCAATGCTCAGGCGGACAGTCACAGGCGGGATTGACCGTATGGGCAGGGTATCAAATCCTAAAACTCTCGAAAGAGCCCCCATATACGAATACAATCCTGGAAATATCTCCGGTGCTACTCAATTATGACTAGGGGTCATCCCAATCAATAACCGCTCACACTGCCTCATGCTTAACTCCCTTTTGAGAAGTTGATCTTGAGAAACACTGGTTATAAGAAACACTGGTTATACCAAGGATTTCACACACTCACCTGGATAGACACATACATGTTGTTGTTTAGTTATCTTGGAGAATTTACTCACAATGAACTATTCCAAGATCCTAAAACCTAATCTTGTTGGTGCACCCTATAAAAGAAAAGAGTGTAGTTCATTTTAATTAAGCGTTGATTTTAATTGGCTTTATTACTCAAAAGAGGGATATGGTCATGCAACTAATGGTGTTATGACACAACATGAAGTAAAATGCACACCGAACAATCAATGCAAATGCATTGTGTCCATGAAAATAGGGTATGCTACTACGTGAAATGCACAATTTTTCTTCAAATGATGAATGCAAACTTTCCTATATCAAATCCTAACTAATACTCCAAAGCAAATCTAGTGCAAGTACAATGCAAAATGCAATGCATGATGATAAGCAAATGTTTTTGGATTTTTTGAAATAAAATGAGATACAAAAAGCAAAAGAATGATTCTACAACCCCTAGACTCTGCAAGCACCCTCAAACAACACTGAAGCAAAGCACTAAGGTAAAAGAAATCTAATGCACTAATCCCAAACAAAAAATCAAAAATGCCATGACAAGAACCTTCTAAAAAAAAAATTTAGCCTAAAAAAAAGTTTCTGGTCAGAAACAGAGGTATAAACAGACTCAGGCAGTGTCAAAGGAGACTCAGCAATCACCAAACTTCAGCCAGCAACCATTTAACTTCCATAAAGAGGCAAAACTAAGGGCATACGTGACTGTTCACAGTAAACCCGCATGTATACGTGGAAATCGTAGAGAAACCCGCGTGTATACGCGACTGTGAGTTAAAAACTCACGTACAGGAAGAAAGGTGCATAAAATCAAGGCAAAAAAACAAGCTGAGACAAACTTCACACCAATCAGACACCACCAGCCAAATGTTCCCCCAGACTCGACACAGAAACAAGAGAGAAAGAGCAATTCAAATTCATTGAATGCCGATAGAACAACCCCCAAAGGACAACTACTAGGAACTCCCTAGCGAAGTCGCCAATTTTGTTACAGAGAGAAATTCCTATGGCTTGGGGTACCACAACAGACAGCTTGACTCCAGAAATCAATCCTTTCCAATATGCAATAGGAATTAAATGTCTAACACTAAAGGATCAAACCTCGTACCTTATTCCGGACGGTTGAAGTAGATCCCTGTTGAGCTTTCCAACTTCCGCTTGAATTGATAAATTACTTCCTCAACAACAAGTAAACAATACAAGCATACTATATATCATGGTGTTAGATCTATTCTAGCATATATAATCAACAATGTATAAGCATTTGAAATAATCCCATGGATAAATATTCATTCAAACACACATTATTGGACAGGAAAAGATATTTCTATTAATATGAATCAGAGATTACAATAGATACAACCTCTGACAGCATGTCTGTGAACCGGAGAAACTGAATCCCCCACTTGGGCTTCCACCACCTCAATCCTCCATCTCTCGATAGCAAGCTCACAAGCAAAAGGCAAGCTTGGGAAGAACACAAAAGTGCTCCAAGGGACAAATGGATGCAGACTCAAGCATAAGTTATGGAAACAATGGACTATAGTTTCTTTGCTCTCAATTCTCTCACATGCCTTCAATGTACCATAGAGTTCCTTATATAGCTTTTCAAAGGGGTAATGAAAGGTCGAATCCGAGCGATCTCAAGGCATAGGGAAGGCCAGGAGTCAAGTGAGTCAGATCCATGTCAAGGAAAACTCCAAAAGGATTTGTATTTTGTACACATCTCGATGTACGCGGTTTAAGTGGTCAAACCCGCGTATACACGCGATTATAGGTTAAAAAGTCACGTGTATCATTTTTCACATGTTTTTAGGGATGGTTAAGGAAACATCAAAGGACAAAAAATGGTCCAAGGAGTCCAAGGAGTCTACAGCGGGACATGGGAAGGACATACAAAGTGTGATTCACCTGGAGTGGTGAAATCAGCTATAACACATGTGAAGAGAGTAGACTATGCGTGCAAGAGAGGGATACATAAAAGAGTTAACCTCAATGAATTACACCAAGTGTCAGAATGCCATAATGGCACTAGAAATACCCTAGAGAAATCACGGGATGAAGCGGTTGACGAAGATTCCTTGGGGAATGGATTGTATCTGCAAAAGACCTAGGCAAAATCCAAACTATAGAGAGAGCATATGGGAGGAGGCAAGACACTACAGAGTATGATGGGAAAGAATGAACTATTGTTGTGTGAGCACTCTGTGTTAGGAAAGAGTTGAAAGAAATACTTGTTGTGTGAGCACTCTGTGTTAGGAAAGAGTTGAAAGAAATACTCGTTGTGTGAGCACTCTTTGTTATGAAAGTAATTTCTCACTGGAATATTATACATGAGGTTAGTTGTCTCCGCTCTTAACTTGCGTATTTTAGCTTGGGGGTGATTAAGGATAGAGAAGATCTGTGCCAAAATATACGGTTGGGTGGAACGTGGTTGTCCCCTCTTCATTCAGTTCGCCTTACAAACAGGTTCCATTACTGTGTTTATACTTCCGCAATTCTATTGAGCTCAGGGTATTTCTGTATGTGTGTAAATATGTGTTTCAATGTCAATAAATGATAAGTTCCAATTCTTAGGCTATATGGAAGTGTTGCCTATGAAGCGGTGTAATACCTCTGCCCTGTTTAAATGCCCGTAACTTGATTTTTTTATGTGGTTTCCTAATAATGTAATACTCATGCTATGTTCTGAATGACTGTGACTGCATTGGTCGTATGGTTGCCTAATGATGTAATACACCTACTCTATTTTGGAATGACTGCAACTTGCATTGGGTTATGTGGCTCCCTAATAGTATAATACTCATGCTCTGTTATGAATGACTGAGACTTGGATTTGTTTATGTGGTTGTTCTATTGGTGCATTATTACTCATGCAAAGAGTCCCTTATATTCCTTAATACCCCACTATCAAAGATCAGTGGTAAGGGACCCCAGGTGGGGGAAGCCAGATTGTTTTTCTAGGTTTAAACCCTTTCTAGCTTAAGGAAGTTCATGTATAATAATTTTAGTCCCTATATGAATGATAAATCTATGAAGAAAAGTGTGGCAGCTACTAAATTCCAATATGAATTCCCTAAGCTTGAACTCGACTTAAGTAACGAACTAGGCTTAAGACTGTGAGTCCACTGAAGGTGGACAACCCCTTGGTTTCACCTAAGGAAAAACACGGGAAAAGAGAGTAAAATTTATAAGGAATTGGAATGTTTCCGCAATCCGCAATCCCCATTGTAGAAATAAAAAAACGGAGGTTAAACTGTGAAGAGGTTAAGGGTTACAACAATCCACAATCTGCATTGCAGAAAGCAGAAAGCATAAGTTAAAACCGTGAAGTATTTAAGTGTTTTTGTAATCTGTAATCCGCATTGTGGAAAGTAGAAAGCGGAAGTAAAACTCGTAAAGAATTTAAGTGTTTTCTGTAATCTACAATCCGCGTTGCGAAAAGTGGAATGTGGAGGTTAAAATGTGAAGAATTTAAGGGTTACCGTAATCCGCATTGCGGAAATCAGAAAGTGAAGGTTAAATTGTAAAGAATTTAAGTATTTCCACAATTCGCATTGCGGAAGTGGAAAGGCGGAAGGAGAAATTATAATAAATTATCAGTTCTTTCCGAAATCTGAATTGCAGAAGCGGAATTGCATAAAGGTGTAATTGTAAAGGAATTAAGTGTTTTCTGCAATCCACATTTGTGGTAGGGGAGTTGCGGAAAGGTAAAATAGAAAGGGAATTAAGTGTTTTCTTCAATCCGCAATCCGCATTGGGGAAGCAGATTTGTGGAAAAGGAGATCCGTTGCGAAAGACGTTTAAGCTTAAGTATTTGGAATCCAACAAGTAAGAGGATGAATAAAGATGATATGACTCATGGCATATATTTTTGTGTGAAGAATTTATATATATCTATATCTATATCTATATATAGATATATGTATTTTAGCAGGTTATTTGGGTATGTTACATATGGTATTAGAGCTACAGGTTTCATCCTTGTCGCCTTTTGGGAACATCTAGTTCCGCTGAATCATGGAAAAAATTTGTTCTAACCATAACAATTTGTGTTGGAATGTTTTGTGCACATGCCAAATTGTTCTGTAATAGGATACAACAATGGCGTCACAACGTGAGAATGCGGATCGACCTAAAGAAGGTGCACCAACACCATGCGCAACACAACCAAAACAAGAACACTCTGAAGCCAGTCAGGTACTGGAAATAATGAGAAAGGTGACAAGAGATTAATGAGATATTAATGAGATAATGAGTAGCTAAAGAGGGCTTAGGAAAAGCAACAAGAGATTAATGGTATATTGTTACAAAGTTTTCAAGAGAAGAATAATGGGGAGAAACCCCAAACAGAGATTGGGAGGGACCCACAAGTTGGGGAAAGTGCCAAAAGAAAAGGCAGTTCCTCCAATAGAACTCAAAAATCTATGAATCAAGCCAAGTGGGTTGGTAAAAGAAAAATCGACCACTTGGAAGGGGAATTTAAAAATATCAAAGTTACCAGCTTCAATGGGGAATCAAAGACCGGAGAGGAAGTAGAAGCTTGGCTGCTAGCTATTAAAAAGTACTTTCAAATCTATAATTACTCTTGCAACTTGAAGGCGAGGATAACCATCTACAACCTGAAGGGGAAGGCCAATATTTAATGGTAGGATCTAAATATTTCCCGGGGATTAAAAGAGAAGAACCTGGAATTGTTGGAGTTTAAGAAATTCTTTAAAAAGTAGTATTTGTGAGAAAGCTACTTTGAGCGAAAGACGACGGAATTTTATGAACTAAAACTCGACCAAATGGATATGGAAGACCTTATTAACAAATTTCTATATCTGTTGTGTTTCATGCCATATATTAAGGAAGAAAAGGTGAAAGTGGAGTGGTTCTTAAGCTATTTGCCGCAGCCTTATAAGGACCGGATTGAATTTAACAATCCCAAAACTTTGGATGAAGCCTTAAGAAAGGAAAGGTTGTGCTTTGAACAATATAAACAAAGGAATGTCCTCTCCAAGGTATGGAAGGATAAGTAACATGAAAGGTTCAACCAGTAGAAGAAGGGCTTCCAGCCCCCACCCTTCAAAAACCTGCCAAAAAACACTCAAGGAAATTCCTACAGCTGAAAAGAGCAATTTCCACAGAAGAAAAATAAGCATGTGAACCTTGGACCCAAAGGGATTGTTGGAGCCCTTAAAGAACCCCTGAAGTGTTGGGAATGTGGAGAGACCCATTTATGAAGGAACTTACCACTCCTCAACCAATCAAATAAGGTTTTTCTCAACTTGCAAGAAGCTTCCACTGTTGGGGAAGTTGGAAAAAGTTTCCACCAGATTAATGCAACCCTTGAAAATCGACAGGAAGATCATGAATCTGCAATTGTGGAGATTGAAGGTACTATTACTAATCGAAAGCTTCCTATACTAATTAATCCAGCAGCTACATTAAGTTACAACACTCCCAAAATGATGGAGAAATGTTATCTCTCCAAGGTAAGGCATGCAAAACCCTGGTAAGTCCATCTGGCCACTGGAGAAAAAAGAAAGGTAATTGAGTTTATTGTTGATTGTCAAGTTAAAATACTGGATCATGTGACTAGGATTAATCAGAATGTTTTGCCTCTAGGGTCATATGATATGATTATGGGAATGGAATGGTTAGAAAAGTATAAATTAATGTTGAATTGTTTTGATAAAACCTTTACTTATGTGGCTGAGGATCTAATTGTTAGGAAGGTAAAAGGTGTCAATAAACTTGTCTCCTTAAGACAAATTTCTGCCATGCAATAAAGAGGATTATGAGAAAGGGTTGTAAGATTTATGCGGTGCGAGTCACTGACCTGCTCCTTAATAAAGGAAAAACACATGTAAAGGACCACTTAGTGTTAAGAGAGTTTATGGATGTGTTTCCAGAAGAGATACCAGGATTACCCCCTCAACAAGAAATAGACTTCTCCATTGAGATTTTGCTTGGGTCTGCATCGGTATCTAAGATACCCTACCATATGAGCATCCCTGAGTTAAACGAATTGAAAATTTAGTTACAAGAACTGCTAGATAAGGGTTACATTAGACCCAGTGTGTCACCTTAGTTAGAACTAGATATATTTGTTAAGAAAAGGGATGGGACTCTAAGGCTTTGCATAGATTATAGGCAACTAAATAAAGTGACTATCAAGAATAAGTATCCTCTGCCTTGGATTAACGATCTGTTCGATCAGGTAGGGGGAGCCAAAATCTTCTCCAAGTTAGATCCACGGTCTACTTATCATCAGATCAGGATTAAGGAAGAAGATGTTAATAAAACAACCTTCAGGACCCGATACGGACACTACGAATCCGTAGTTATTCCTTTCAGCTTAACCAATTCCCTTGCTACATTCATGTGTATAATGAATAGTATTTTTAACAAGTACCTAGATCAATTTGTGTTGATATTCATTGATGATATCCTAATATACTCCAAGACGGAGGAAGAACATCAACAACACTTGGGAATTGTGCTACAGACCTTAAGAGACTATCAGATGTATGCTAAATTCGACAAGTGTGAATTCTTTGAGAAATAAATTCAGTACCTAGGTCATATCATCTCAGAAAATGGGATCGCGGTAGATCCACATAAGATAAATGTTATTTCTGAATGGCACGTGCCTAAAGATATTGCCGACATTCGGTCCTTCATGGGACTCACCGGTTACTACTGGCGCTTCATCCAAGGATTCTCAAAGATAGCCTATCCCATTACTTCCTTAAAAAATAAAGGAGAAAAGTTTGTGTGGTCCCCGAAGTGTCAGGAGAGTTTTGAAAATCTAAAAATATTATCAACCATGGCTCCAATATTAAGGGTAGTTGACCCATATAAAGACTACACAGTCTGTACAGATGTTAGTAAGGAGGGATTGGGGGGAGTATTATCTCAAGAAGTGCATATGGTATGTTATGAATCTCGCAAATTGAAAGTGCATGAACAAAATTATGTAGTGCATGCTTTAGAATTGGCAGTAGTAGTGCATGCCTTAAAAATGTGGCGTCACTACATGTTAGGGAAGTAGTTCCTTTTATTGACAGACAACACCTGCGTAAAGAATATGTTTACTTGGCTGCGACCGAATGCCATACAAGCAAGATGGATGGAATTCTTAGGTGAATATGATTTTGAAGTAAGGCATATCAAGGGTAAAGAAAATAGAGTGGCTAATGCACTCAGACGAGCTCACAAAGTATATGAGATCACTATGAGCCAACTAGAAAGTGATATGATGAACATAATAAAAGCAGGCATCATCCATGATGCTGAGTACACAAATTTACTGAATAAGTTGTCGAAAGATGAGGTAAACTTGAATGGGACATAATTCAAAGTAGACAAGAAAGGGTTAATTTGGTTTAAAGGGAGAGTATACATTCCTAATGATGTCGTTTTAAAATTGTTTATTCTAAATGAAATGCACAAACCCCCCTATGTAGGGCACCCTTGTTACCAAAATATGATAACATCCCTCAAAAATCAATTCTTTTGGCCCAAACAAAAGGCAAATTTAGTTGATTATCTGTCTAAATGTTTGGAATGTCAATAGGTGAAAGATGAACATCAACATCCAGCAGGTTTGTTACAACCTTTGCCAATTCCCGAATGGAAGTGGGAGGAAATATCCTTAGATTTCATCACAAGGTTTCCATTAACTCAAAGACAACATGATTCAATTATGGTTGTAGTAGATAAGTTAAGCAAGTCTGCTAAGTTTATTCCTGTTAAGTCTAATAAGATTGTTAATGTTGCAAAAATATTTTTGAAGGAAGTATTTAGACTTCATGGAGTACCAAAGATGGTAATTTTTGACTGGGTTGTCAAGTTTACATCAAAATTTTGGAAATCATTGTTTGCAGGGTTAGAAACCAAGATAAATTTTAGCACTAGCTATCACCCTGAAACCGATGGAAAAATGGAACGAACGAACCAAGTCATCGAAGACATGCTAAAGATGTATGTCATGGAGAGGCCCACTAAGTGGGAAGACTATTTGCATCTAGTAGAGTTTGCATACAATAATGGTTATCAGGCCTCCACAAAGATGAGCCCATTCGAAATCCTATATGGGAAAAATTGTACTACCCCTGTTAGCTGGGATAGCCCTGTGGATCGTCTGACAGTAGGACCTCAAATGTTACAATACATGGAACAAACTGTTTGAGAGGTACAAAATAACTTGAAGGTGGCGTAGGATCACAAAAAGAGTTATGCTGACTTGAAGAGACATCATAAATATTTTTCTGTCGGAGAGCGAAAGTAAAACTCATAAAGAACTTAAGTGTTTTCCGCAATCCGCAATCTGCATTGTGGAAAGCAGAATGCGGAGGTTAAAATTTGAATAGGTTAAGGGTTACTGCAATCCGCGTTGTGGAAAGTGGAAAGTGCAAGTTAAATTGTAAAGAATTTAAGTATTTCCACAATCTGCATTGCAGAAGCGGAAAGGAGGAAGGATAAATTATAATAAATTATCTGTGCTTTTCGCAATCTGCAATATGCATTGCGGAAAGGCAAAATTATAAAGGAATTAAGTGTTTTCCACAATCTGCATTCTGCATTTGCGAAAGCGAAGTTGTAGAAAAAGGTAAAATAGAAAGGGAATTAAGTGTTTTCCGCAATCCGCAATACGCATTGCGGAAGCATATTTGCGGAAAAGGAGATCCGTTGCAGAAGGACTATTGTGGAAGACATTTAAGCTTAAGTTTTTGGAATCCAACCAGTAAGAGGATGAATAAAGATGATCTAACTCATGGCATATATTTTGTGTGAAGAATTGTTTTCTATATATGCATTTTAGCAGGTTATTTGGTACATTACATATGGTATCAGAGCTACAGGTTTCAACCCTGACGCCTTTTGGGAACATCTAGTTCCGCTTAATCATGGAAAAACTTTGTTCAAACTATAACAATTTGTGTTGGAATGTTTTGTGCACATGCCAAATCATTTTGTAATAGGATACAACAATGGACTCACAAAGTGAGAATGCAGATTAACCTGAAGAAGATGCACCAACACCATGCACAATGCAACCCGAAAAAGAACACTCTGAAGCCAGTCAAGTACTAGAAACAATGAGAAACTTGATCGTGGAGATATAGAGTTTTAAAGTGGATAATGAGCAGCTAAAGAGGGCTCAGGAAGAGCATCAAGAGATTAATGAGATAATGTTACAAAGTTTGCAAGAGAAGAATAATGGGGACAAACCCCAAACAGATATTGGGAGGGACCCAAATGTTGGGGAAAGTGCCAAAAGAAAAGGCATTTCCTCCAATAGAACTTAAAAATATGCAAATAGATCCAAGTGGGTCAAAAAAAGAAAAACAGACCACTTGGAAGGGGAATTTAAAAGGATCAAACCTACCAGCTTTGATGGGGAATCAAAGACCGGAGAAGAAGTGGAAGATTGGATGCTAGACATTAAAAAGTAATTCCAAATATACAATTACTCCATAAATATGAAGGTGAGGATGGCCATCCATAACCTGAAGGGGAAGTCCAATATTTGGTGGCAGGATCTGAATATTTCCCAGGGATTAAAAGAGAAGAACCCAGAATGGTCGGAGTTTAAGAAATTCTTCAAGAAGTAGTACTTTTCAAAAATATACTATGAGCGAAAGAAAAAGGAATTTTATGAACTAAAACTTGACCAAATGTATATGGAAGACCTTATTAACAAATTTGTAGATCTGTTGCATTTTGTGCCATATATTAAGGAAGGAAAGGTGAAAGTGCAGTGGTTCTCAAGTTGTTTGTCGCAGTCTTATAAGGACCAGATTGAATTTGACAATCCCAAAACTTTGGATGAAGTCTTAAGAAAGGCAAGGTTATGCTTTGATCAATAAAAACAAAGGAATGACCTCTCCAAGGGTTGAAAGGATAAGGAATAGGGAAAGTTCAACCAGTGGAAGAAGGGCTTCCAGTCCCCACCCTTCAGAAACGTGCCAAGAAACATGCAAGGAAATTCCTACAACAGAAAAGAGTAATTTCCATAGAAGAACAATAAGCTTGTGAACCTTGGACCCAAAGGGATTGTTGGAGCCCTTAAAGAACCCCTGACGTGTTGGGAATGTGGAGATACCCATTTATGAAGAAAATTCCCACTCCTCAACCAATCAAATAAGGTATTTCACAACTTGCAAGAATCTACCAATGTTGGGGAAGTTGGCAAAACTTTCCACCAAATTAATGCAGCCCTTGAAAATCGAAAAGCAGATCATCAATCCACGATTGTGGAGATTGAAGGTACTATTACTAACCAAAATCTTTCTATACTAATTAATCTAGGGGCTACATTACATCACTCCCAAAATGATGGAGAACTTCCATATCGCCAAGGTAAGGCATGTAAAACCCTGGTCAGTCCAACTGACCATTGGAGCAAAAAGAAAGGTAACTTAGTATATTGCTTATTGTGAAGTTAAAATACTAGACCATGTGACTAGGATTAATCTGAATGTTTTTCCTCTAGGGTCATATGATATTATTATTGGCATGGACTAGTTATAAAAGTATAAAGTAATATTGAATTGTTTTGATAAAACCTTTACTTATGTGGCTGAGGATCTAATTATTAGGAAGGTAAAAGGTGCCAGTAAACATGTCTCCTTAAGACAAATTTATTCCATGCAATTAAAGAGGAGTATGAGAAAGGGCTATAAGCTTTATGCGGTGTGGGTCGTTGACCTGCTCCTTAATAAAGGACAAACACATGTAAAGCACCACCCAGTCTTAAGAGAGTTTATGGACGTGTTTCTAGAAGAGATACCAGGACTACCCCCTCAACGAGAAATAGAGTTCTCCATTGAGATTGTGCCTAGGTCTGCATCGGTATCTAAGATACCCTACAGTATGAGCATCCATGAGTTAACCAAATTAAAAATTTAGTTACAAGAACTACTAGATAAGGGTTACATCAGACCCAGTGTGCGCCTTGGGGAGCACAAGTTCTATTTGTTAAGAAAAGGGATGTGACTCTAAGACTTTGCATAGATTACATGCAACTAAATAAAGTGACCATCAAGAATAAGCATCCCCTACCTCATATTAATGATATGTTCGATCAGGTAGGGGGAGACAAAATCTTCTCCAAGTTAGATTTGCAGTCTGGTTATCACCAGATCATGATTAAGGAAGAAGATGTTAATAAAACATCCTTTGGGATCCGATACAAACACTACGAATTTGTAGTAATTCCTTTCGGCTTAACCAATGCCCCTACTACGTTCATGTGTCTAATGAATAGTATTTTTAACAAGTACCTACATCAATTTGTGTTGATATTCATTAATGATATCCTAATCTACTTCAAGACAGAGGAGGACCATCAATAACACTTGGAAATTGTGCTACAAACCTTAAGAGACCACCAGATATATGATAAATTTGAGAAGTGTGAAATCTTTGAGAAAGAAATTCAATACCTAGGTCATATCATCTCAGAAAACGGGATCATGGTAGATCCACATAAGATAAAGGCTATTTCAGAATGGCCCGTGCCTAAAGATGTCGCTGACATCCGGTCCTTCATGGGACTCAGCGGTTACTATCGGTGATTCATCCAAGGATTCTCAAAGATAACCTATCCCATTACTTCCTTACAAAAGAAAGGAGTAAATTTTGTGTAGTCCCCGAAGTGTCAAGAGAGTTTTGAAAATATAAAAATATTATTAACCATGGATCCAATATTAAAGGCAGTTGACCCCTATAAAGACTACATAGTCTGTACAGATACTAGTAAGGAGGGATTGGGGGGAGTATTATCTTAAGAAGGGCACGTGGTATGTTACGAATCTAGAAAATTGAAAGTGCATGAACAAAATTATGTAGTGCATGATCTAGAATTGGAAGCAGTAGTGCATGCCTTAAAAATGTGGTGTCACTACCTGTTAGGGAAGAAGTTCCTTTTATTGACAGACAACAACTGCGTAGAGAATATGTTTACTTAGCCGGGGCTAAATGCCATACAAGCAAGATGGATGGCCTTCTTAAGTGAATATGATTTTCAAGTGAGGCATATTAAGGGTAAGGAAAATAGAGTGGTTGATGCACTCAGTCAACGATCCCATGAAGTATATGAGATCACTATGATCCAACCAGAAAGTGATATGATGAACAAAATAAAAATTACCAGTATCCATGATGCTGAGTACGAAAATTTACTGAATAAGTTGCTGAAAGACGAGGTAAACTTGAATGGAATGGAATTCAAAGTACACCAGAAAGGGCTAATTTGGTTTAAAGGGAGAGTATACATGCTTAATGATGTCAATTTAATTTTTTTTATTCTAAATGAAATACACAAACCCCACTATGTAGGGTATCCTAGTTACCAAAATATTATAACAACTCTCAGAAAGCAATTCTTTTGGCCCAAACTAATGGCAGATATAGTTGATTATCTGTCTGAATGTTTGGAATGTCAACAGGTGAAAGTTGAACATCAACATCCAGTAGGTTTGTTACAACCTTTGCCAATTCCTGAATGGAAGTGGGAGGTAATATCCTTATATTTCATCATAGTTTTTCCATTAACTCAAAGACAACATGATTCAATTACGATTGTAGTAGATAAGTTAAGCAAGTCTGCTCATTTTATTCATGTGAAGTCTACTTATAAGGCTGTCAATGTTGTAGAAATACTCCTGAAGGAGGTATTCCGATTTCATGGAGTAACAAAGATGGTAATTTTTGACCGGGATGTCAAGTTTACATCAAACTTTCAGAAATCATTGTTTGTAGGGTTGGAAACCAAGATAAATTTTATCACTAGCTATCACCTTGAAACATACTGACAAATGGAACGAACGAACCAAGTCATCGAAGACATGCTAAATATGTATGTCATGGAGAGGCCCACTAAGTGGGAAGACTATTTGAATCTAGTAGAGTTTGCATACAATAATGGTTATCAGGCCTCCGCAAAGATGAGCCCATTCGAAATCCTGTATGGGAAAAATTGTACTACCCCTGTTAGCTGGGATAGCCCTGTGGATCATCTGACAGTAGGACCTCAAATGTTACAAGACATGGAACAAACTGTTCGAGAGGTACACAATAACTTGAAAGTGGCGTACGATCACCAAAAGAGTTATGCTGACTTGAAGAGACATCATAATTTTTTTTTTTGTCAGAGATCATGTTTACCTCTAAGTCAAGCCCAAAAATAACTTCCTTAAATTCAGAAGTATTACAAAATTAGCACCATGGTTCTACAGACCCTTTAAAATCTTGGAAAGGATTGGACTCGTGGCATACAAACTTGCTCTTCCAACACACTTAAGAATTCATAATGTTTTTCATATTTCATTACTGAATAAATATATACATGATTCCACTCATATCATTGACTGGAATGTGGTACATGGGAAACCAAAAGGAGAATTTTAAGTGGAACCTCTGCGCATTCTTGATAGAAAAGAAACAACACTTTGGAACTAGGTCATCGCTCTGGTTAAGGTGCAATGGAAGCACTTTATCCCAGAGCAGGCGACTTGGGAATTAGAGGAAGTTTTGCGAAATAAGTACCCAAGTTTATTTCCAGAAACTATGGAGGAAGACTAAGAACACTGTGGATAGTGTTGCAATAAGGGGGTGTGGATGTAATATCTCCCAATTTATAAACATTATTTGTAATATTGAAAATTTGGTTGTATTTTAATGAGTTTGGCTGATTCTAGAATCCGCCCAAACGGTCCATGGAAGACAGTTGTAACTGATACATTTTGACTTTAATGAAATTCTGAACAAGGAGGACAACCATGTGAAAAGAGGAGACTATGCGCACAAGATAGGGAGACGTAAACGGGTTAACCTCAGGGAAGTACACCAGGTGTCAAAATGCCATAATGGGGTCATACAGACCTTGGAGAAATCAGGGGACGTAGTGGTTGAAAAATATTCCTTGGTTAATGGGCCATATATGCAAAATACCTAGGAAAAAAAACTATAAAGATAGCATATGGAAGGAGGAAAGACACTGCTGAGTATGCTGGGAAAGAATGGACTCATGTTGTGTGAGTACTCTACGTTAGGCAAGAGTTGAAAGAAATACTTGTTCTGTGAGAACTCTATGTTATGCAAGTGATTTATCACTAGAATACTGAACCTAAGGTTAGTTGTCTCCGCTCTTGACACACATAGTTTAGCTCGGGGGCGATTAAGGACAGAGAAGATCTGTGCCAAAATATACGGTTGGGTGGAACGTAGTAGTCCCATCCTCATTCGAATCGCCTTACAAACAAGTTCCATTACTCTGTTTATATTTCCACAATTCTATTGAGCTCAGGGTATATATGTATGTGTGTGAATATGTGTTTCAATGTCAATAAAATGATAAGTGCCAGTTCTTAGGCTAGATGGAAGTGTTTCCTTGAAGTGGTGTAATACCTCTTCCCTGTTTCAATGAATGTAACTTTCTTTGGTTATGTGGTTTCCTAATAATGTAATACTCATGCTATGTTATGAATGACTGTGACTGCATTGGTCATATGGTATCCTAATGATGTAATACACCTACTCTATTTTGGAATGACTACGATTTGCATTGGGTTATGTGGCTTCCTAATAGTATAATACTTATGCTCTGTTATGAATGTCTGAGACTTGGATTTGGTTATGTGGTTGTTCTATTGGTGCATTATTACTCATGCAAAGTGTCCCTTATATTCCTTAGGACCCCACTGTCGAAGGTCATTGGTAAGGGACCCCAGGTGGGGGAATCCTAAGTGTTGTCGGTTTAAACACTTTCCAGCTTAAGGAAGTTCACGTATAATACTTTTATTCCCTATATGAATGATAAATGTATGAAGTGTGGTAGCTACTAAATCCCACTATGAATTCCCTAAGATTGAACTCGACTTAAGTAACGAACTCGTCCTAAGACTGTGAGTCCACCGAAGGTGGAAAACCCCTTGGTTTCACCTAAGGAAACGCAATCTGTATTGCAGAAAGTGGAAAGAGGAGGTTAAATTGTGAAGAGGTTAAGGGTTTCTGCAATCCGCATTGCGGAAAGCGAAAATCTAAAGTTAAAACCGTGCAGTATTTAAGTGTTTCCGCAATCTGCAATTCGCATTGCAGAAAGCGGAATGCGGAGGTTAAACTGTGAAGAGGTTAAGGGCTACCGCAATCCACAATCTGCATTGCCATAAGCAGAAAGTGGAGGTTAAATTGTAAAGAATTTAAGTATTTCCATGATATACAATCCACATTGTGGAAGCGAAAAGGCAGAAGGAGAAATTATATTAAATTATTCCTGCTTTCCGCAATCCACAATCCGCATTGCGGAAAGGTAAAATTGTAAAGGAATTAAGTCTTTTCCGCAATCTGCAATCCGTATTTGCGGTAGCAGAGTTGCGGAAAGGTAAAATAGAAAGGGAATTAAGTGTTTTCCTCAATCCGCAATCCGCATTGAGGAAGCATATTTGCAGAAAAGGAGATCCGTTTTGGAAGACATTTAAGCTTAAGTTTTTGGAATCCAACTAGTAAGAGGATGAATAAAGATGATTTGACTCATGAAATATATTTTGTGTGAAGATTTTTTTATATATATGTATTTTATTAGGTTATTTGGGTATGTTACTGTTAGGATTATGAATCCTCCCTTGTCCAATTTGGTCATTATGTCTAAATCAGGAGTCATGTCTAAATCGAGAGTCCTTTCAATCTATTTTTAGTCACTAGCACCATTGGGTCCACTTTGCCTAATTGGGGCACATGCAACAGTTACTGAAATGTGGGGAACACTAATTGAGGCCAACTTCCACTGATTGCACTTGCATGCATCAGTTTAGGAGCCTCCTAGATCAATCCCTATAAATTAGGAGCCACTGGGAGTGCCAATATCAACCTCCATCAGTTGAGTTCAGTTGGTGACTAGTCAACATTAGTTAGGAGTCAGTTACTTTCAGTTCTAGTTCCCTACACTCATTGTTATTCAGTTAGCACTAGGATTGCATGGCTGCATGCAGGTGAGGCAGATTTAGTCACCTACCTCAGTCAGTTAGACTAGTCAACACTGAATTAGACACTTGAGTTTGGATTTTGAACTCCGATGAAATCCGATAATGATTTAGACAAGGTCAGTTAACCAATCAGTCAAGTAGAGTCCAATCAATTTAAATTTCCTCACATGAATTTGAATTGCATGTGGCTATTTAGCCATTGTACTTCATTGTAATTATTATCTAGTTACTTTTGATTAATGAAAGAATTCACAGTTGCAATCCATTTTTGCATTGTTTCATTCTTCAATTGCTGAGTAAATTATGTGATCTATTTTGTGAGTTGTGTGTTGATCCATAGATCTACATGCTCAATTTAATATGGTATCAGAGCCTCAGCAGGACAAGGCACTTATCCTACTATAGATTCATACTTGGATCATTTTTTTGAGAAAAATTGCTCCTTCCAGTACTACACCAGAAGTGGAGAATTTACCACTTAACACCCCAAGCAAAGGAATTGTTGATCAAGCTTGCTTGATCAACTAAGCTGGGTATGAAGGAAATTCCAAAAGTGCAGACTGCTGACCTTATTTTGTCTGTTTGATTGTGTGATTTACAGGTTTATCAGTCTCCTTCACTACATTCGCTACAAGCAGCTCAGTCTCCTTCACCGCATTCGCTACAACAACTCGGTCCTCTTCTTTACATTCTAAATGGCTCCTCCAATGGACCTTCTCACTCCCTTCAACTACCACTAGTGGAAGGAGGACATGGAGATGCAGCTATGCTACAAAAGACTCTTCAGACTCACAATGGAGACAAAGAAAGAGCCAATTCATTATGTTGACAAAGAAAAGTACTGGAATAGGCTTGATGAAGCCTATGGATGCTTGTGCCTCTCAATCTCTCGAGACCTTCTCTTCCACATCAATGGATTGAAGACTCCCAAGGAGGTTTGGGATAAGATTTTCCTTATTTGACAAGCAGAATGATCTAAGGATTTATCAGCTGGATAATGAGCTGATCTCTCTCCATCCATCCAATTTCAAAACACTAAATGACTTCTTCACAAAATTCAAGCATCTAGTGTTCCAATTGAAGCTGTGCAAGGTTGAGAAGGAGTATGATCAAATCATCCTTGCCATTCTCTCCAAACTTGGTGCAGACTATTCAATCTTTGTATCAACATTTCATTATGTGAATCTCTCTACTCCAAACTATAAGATGCCTACTCTTAACTATTTCCTTGAATATCTCACTTAGGAGCATGATAAGTTGATCCAAATGGGGATCATTCGGTCTTCCAAAGATCAAGCACTTGTTGCAGGAGGACCTAAGGTAGCAAATGATAAAGGGAAGAAAAAGGATGAGTCTCCTGTAGAGAAAGAGCATTCAAATGAGCCTTCAGGTTCGAAGAGAAGCAAGAAGAATGGCAAAGGAAAGACACTTTGTTCTTACTATGGAAGGGGCTTTCATCCAGAAAACACCTGTATGAGAAGAAAAATTGATGAGATGTCTCTTCTTCTGAAGAAACATAAAATTATTGTACTTGCTAGCGCAAGGAAGGCTGACCATAGAGAATAAACTGAAGAACATGAAGAGACATGTCATGCACTGAAGGCTAGTTGCTCAACAACACGTTCCTTCCTCATTAATTATGGAGCTTCCAATCATATGGTTGCATCCAGAGAATCATTCTCTTCCTTGCAGTATTTTTATGGTCCTAATATTCAGATGGGAAATAATAGTAAAGTTCAAGCCAAAGGGAAGGGCTCTATCAAGCTTGAACATGGAAAGTTCAAATATGTGCTTTATGTTCCCTCCCTAGCTGCAAACTTGTATCTGTATACCAGATGACTCATACTGGCTCTCCAAAGTGAGTCATATTTGGTTCTGACTCAGTGGAGATCACAGATATCTCTAATGGGAACATCATAGCGAAGGGTGTTGCAAATCATGCATCCAAAGCATATGATTTCTCACACTTCATGCCATTTTCAGAACTAGTCCACTCTTAATGCCACTTGCAAGGGAAGGTAAAAACATTTCATCTACTTATTTTGTAGTTTCCATAGTATTGCAGATCCAGTTGTATTAATTTATGAGATTGAGATTTAGGGTGATTCAGATCCAAATCCAGTCCCTACTTCCAAACTGGAAGCTAGGAATATGACTGGAAATCCATCTAACACTCAGATGGGAAAGACCCTTGCGCTATGTCATGCAATCTTACCTCCTTCAGAGAGATGCAATATACTTCCTGTAAGATGCTACATGGAAAGGGATTAGTGTTACACCTAAATCTCATCACCCTCATGCTATGAGATAGGTATTCCCTTGTTTGATATAATCCCTCAAAGTTTTCCCTAGAGAAATGAAGGAATAAATTATCCCCTTACATTTTTTTCTTGTTTTGAGCTGGTAACACTCCTGCCCCATTGACAAGAAGCGTTACCCAAGTAACATCAGCTGTTTGCTTCATTGGGGGAGTGGTGCTCGAGTTTTCAAGGCAAAAAGAGAAGCTTCGAGAGGATTCTCGAAGCTTTCCTCCATGGAGCCTCATCCATATGGTTTAGGACTCGCTAGAGATCGATATCCTCCCTTTGTAGATCCTCCCTCCACCTCACCCATGAGATCCTCAACCATACCTATCCTCCCATGCCTTTAAATACTGGCTCATCACCCATGGGAGAAGGGAGTAAGAATTGTGTTGCATACCCAAACTCTGTCAAAATAATTCTTGAGTCTTTGGAGGTAAGGTGAAGTTAGAGGCAAGGAGCCATTGGAAGGAACTCTCAACACCAAGGCATAAAGGTTCTAATCTCTCCAATGATTTCTAATAAAAAATGTCTTTTCTTTCCCATATTTACTGTTTCATTTGTATGTATTGCTTGATTCCTTGGTCACGAGCATAGATCTAGTTGATTATGCTGTACGCTATCATCTTTCTCTTATTGTTTTCCATATTTTACAGGTTCTTCTGCGAGGATAGCAATGAAAACCTTTGAGAGAAGTATCATGGCATTTCATTCAACTGATTAACCAGATCTAGGGGAAGTTTAACATTTGGTGTTTGTGTTTTGTTCTAGATCTGAACCATTCATATCTAAGGAACTGGCTCTTGTCCGCAGGAGGTGCGTATTTCTAGCTAACAAAATTATGTTACACCTAAATCTCATCACCAACATGTGATGAGTTCCCAAAATTCAGTATTTTCCCTTATTCCCAAGTTGTGAAGTGAAAATATTGGTCCAGACATCAAATCTGCATATGAAAATCCAGCACCGCTTCTACCCTTTAGTCAATGAGTGGTACCTTGTTCAGCACCGCCTATAATGTATTGGCAGTAAGCTGTGACAGCACATTTTTCCTTTGTTCAAGGTGCGGTTCTTCCCTGTCACCACTCTGTCTCAGTGAGGAAGAAGCGATGCCCGTGGGAAAAAGTTAAAAAAGAGAGGTTATCATGAAGCTTCTCGAAAGAAGGCTTTGTGGCACCCTTATCCCTACTCACTAGGGCCAGTTGGGATCTAGATCCATCCTTTAGGGATATCCTATCCACCTCACCCACCGATTTCTCAACCATCTCTATCCGTCCCAAGCCTATAAAAGCAGGCTCATACTCCATGGTTGAGGAGAGAGTAAAGTTATGTTGTTGCTTTGACATTCTAGCCTAAATCAGTAGAGTGAGCTTGAGGGAGCAAGTTGGAGCTATTGGGGATGAGATATTGGCTTTGTGAAGGAGCACATCGACACTAAGGCATAGGTTGTAAACTTCTTCTTTATTATTTAATGCAAAATTGGTTCCTTTCCCATAAAGTATATTGTGTTATTATCATATATTTTATTGTTGAATTCCTTAGTCATCAACATAGGATAGCGAATCATATTCTGGTGCTTTTTTATCTTGTTTGTTGTTTTCATGTGATTATGCAGGTACATTCGTTAAGAACCATCATTACAGGAAACAACTATACTATTACATCAAAGAGACTGATTCCAGATCTCCACCCATTCTAGGGAATGTCTTCCAATTTTGTTGTGTACTATTTGTTGCGCCAAGAGGCCCTCTACAGTCCAGTATGGGGGAGATCTTGTAACGTTCCGTAACGTTCCTCATGTAAATGTTGGCTATAAATATTACGAGGGAGATGTTGTAAGATTATGTAACGTTACTCATGTAAATGTCGACTATAAATATTATTTTCGATTATGAGGGAGATGTTGTAATTATGTAAAGGAGGCCAGCTATAAATATTTACCTTTTACTCTATTTACTTATGATGTAGAATGATTGAGAACACTTTATTTACATGAAACCTTGAATTAGAAACCATACACTCCACGCATAAGATAATTATCCTATAAAACGTTTATCAAATAGCATGATAAAATTAGTTCAGAAATGGATTTACTAGTGCAAAGCAATCTGCTGGTAATAACAGTACAAGATGCAACTCCTGCATGTCTAAGGCCGTAATTTCTACTACTACACAGAGATCCTGCAATGAGGCTAAATCCATAAGAATATGTGGTCATCTTCTGTGTTGGATGTGCCTAAGCCAATCCTTACAACATTTCTCAGCTTCTCCTATATTCAAAGGCTGTCCAGTATGTTTTAAGCCCCTGAACATGGGAAACGATATTTTTCCCATTACATTGGGAGTACCATCCTGCAGGCTTCCCATGCGAGTGCTTATGCTTCCACAATGCTACAATCTACACCATTGTTGATCAATCGACTTCCTGCAACTCAACGAGCATGGTCTACAATAGGACCTTCACTGTTACCGATGTCCACGGGTATGAATATTTCTCAGAACCCATCATTTTATCAGCAAGACAAAAGGACATATCTTACCGTGAATCCAACAGCTCTTACTACAGCTTCCTATTCAGGTGCTCCTGAAAGAGATAATCTTCATCTAACCAACATCGAACAAGACTGCCCTAAAAATTGCCATGTCCCAATGGACGACGAGGAGCTGTCTCAAATCAGATCATTAGGTGAACAACATGATATGGAATGGAATGATACTATTAATATTGCTACATCCACAAGGTGGTTCAAATTTCTCAAGTCTTCTGAGATTCCGAACTGTTTGTATGAGTGGGTACCAGCCTGCCAAGCTATGGGAATTGCCTGATGACGTGGGTTTCGATGTCCAGCTTCTTACTGAAGAACCGTTAATATCAAATTTCATTGATAGGAACACCATCAAAGAATGCCTTCACATTCTTCTCAAACTTCCCATTGAAATCCTGTGGCTGGATGACTGCTTTGATTATCATGACTGTATGCAAGGCCTTATGAATCAAAAGAATTATAATGAAAACAACCCATTGGCCTGTTCAGAAATGCTATAAAGAGTACATATGCCTTAGAAGATTTATCTTCTGATGATACAACTATACACAGGTTTGATTTTCTTTATATATAACCATATAGCTGTATAAAGTATTAGTAACTTGTGTTTTACTTGTGAATTCTTTTAACAACACTAACTTATCTGATCATATTACTGGGATTTTATCTTCGTGCAGTGAATTAGGTTCAGAGAATCCAGATAGTGTAGGAGTTTCAAGCGTTGAGTTGGGAGTACAATGGCAAGAAATTTACATCTATAAGCAGACCAAGCTTTAGAAATCCATGAAAAATCTAGTACTTAAGAGACAATTGCGTTTTCATCACTTGATATTCTAAATAATAAAATTGCAGAGAAGGATTTTAAACTTTGAATGTACCTTTTAAGGCAATGTAAGTGGCAAAAGCAGCTTATTTTGACCTATAGCTATATGAACAGTATAGCATAGTATTTGAAGTTGCAATATTTTTCTTTAAGTTTTAGGTAAATTATGTAAATTTGATTCGTTTCACGTTACAATCACTCATTTAGAAAAACAGATTTAAGCTTACAGAATTAATTTTTATATGCAGAATTATCCGCCGAAAAACAACACAATATGGGGGAGATGTTGTAATGCTCCTACTTAACAAAATAATAAAAAATAAAAAATTGAATTATCCGAAGAAAAAAAATGTTGGTCGTGCACATGGTTTTAAAACCATGTGTAAGGCATCCTAAAAAACCCATGGTTTTATTGTACATGGTTTAGGAGGGCCTTGCAAATGGTTTTATAGCCATGTGCAAGGCCTCCTAAACAACCCATGGTTTTATTCTACATGGTTTAGGAGGTCATTGCAAATGGTTTTAAGACCATGTGCAAGGCCTCCTAAACAACCCATGGTTTTATTCTACATAATTTAGGAGGTCGTTGCAAAATGTTTTAAGACCATGTGCAAGCCCTCCTAAACAACCCATGATTTTAGGAGGGTCTTGCACATGGTTTTAAAACAATGTATGGGGGAGATGTTGTAATGTTATTTAGTAACAAAATAAAAAATAATAAAAAATATTATATGTCCACCATAAATAGTATTAAATATTAATAATAAAATTATTATATGTAGACCTTAAATAAAAAGACGTGTCTTTTGGTCTGAATCACACCAAAGCTGATAGTTGAGTGTAATACTTAAAAAGAGGTTTGCACCTCCAAAGATTTGATCATTCTCGACGTTTGATAGAGCCTAAGATTTGGATCTATGCTAGTTCTAGATCTGAACTATTCAGACTAGAGGAACATATCTTGTCCGCAGGAGGTGCAAAATTCCTAGCAACAAAAGTGGCGACTCTACTGGGGATCTACTTCGAATTCTGAATCTTTGGTAAGTTGAAACCTCCACCTTCATTTTCAATTTGTAGATCTACTTTTTCAATTGATATATCTGTAGATCTGCTTTGAATTTGATTGATTTGCCTCTATCAGCCTTTGGATCTTCATATTTTTGGTTCACTGGGTTTTCTGGTGATTTTTTGGGTTCATATTTTGGACTGTAACTTACTTTTCTGTCACTTTTTTATTTTTCAAATCGCCATCTCGGGCACTTCTCCTGGGTTGTGTTATAAGTGTGGTTCTAAAGCTATCATTGCCTTTTCCCTGTTAGAATAGAGTGGTGCCATTGCTCTGTTTTTGTGTGAAAGAAGTGATGCTAGAGTTGGTAACTCTCTAGTGTGGAACTGTAGAAGCGGTGCCACCACTCTGTTTTTGTGTACAAGAAGCGATGCTCAGGATGGTAACGCCCTGTTCAACACCTGTAGAAGCAGTGCCAGGTACTCTTCTTAGCCCTGTTTGGTGTTTGATTCTTAAATGCTTGTTTTGGTATTTGAGATGCATGCTTCATATAGTCAATTCATTTTTTAGCAGACCCTCCCCCCCCACCCCCCACGGACCCCCCTAGGAGGGTGTATGAATTCATACGTATTTTCAAGAATTGTGATTGATGTTGGTATTTAAAGGTTCATAGTTGGATTTGAATAGAACTTGGTTTTGTTAGATATCTTATTTATGTCCTTCTTTCACAGAAAAAGAAAAGATTCATTTCAGTTTTTCTTCATTTGTTATACATGATTTTTGTATGTTTTTTTCTTTTTTCATAAATTGTGGAAAAATCCATATGAAATTTA
Source organism: Pseudotsuga menziesii (assembly GCA_001517045.1). Lineage (NCBI taxonomy): Eukaryota > Viridiplantae > Streptophyta > Pinopsida > Pinales > Pinaceae > Pseudotsuga > Pseudotsuga menziesii. Next base: position 350,274 of record LPNX010864765.1, read on the forward strand.
TTGTATAATTTTGTGATTAGTTTCTTGCTTTAGTTGAAGAAATATGAACACTTTTGTATAAAAGTTGTAATTACTTTTCTTGCTTATTATTAGAGATCTCGCTTCTTTTTCCATCCAAACAGAAGATTTGTTTGTTTCAGTTAGAAATGGACCATATACGCAAGTTTGTTTCATTTGTGTATGGGATTTATTCTGTGTTTCAAATAAATTGAACCTCTCTCTCCCTTCCTTAAGTAGGGCATACCTTTAAAGTGAAAGTGAAAATTTTGCACAATCATACTGCATGGTTTTACTTTTTTATGTCCTCACCTCATGCATCCACCTAACCATTCAAGATAAATCAAGCGTTAGAATTAGGTTAAAATCTTTAGCAATTTCTGTGTTAGGTTAGAGACGTGTTCCAGTGTCTTTAAACATAGGAGCTGTCATTTATTGTCTGCACTGCATCCCGGGGATCGTGTGGTTCTTCCACCTACCGCTGGTATATCGAATGACCTTTCACATACCCTTTAGGTATATCAAAAGGTACTTCACGTACTCAGTTGTATATCGGAAGGCCCCTTTCGAACAATTGTGCATTATAAAACACTACTACGGAGTGGAGCTCCCACGTACCTTGCGTATATCGGGAGACACCTTTAGGAATCCTGATACCAACTGAGTTAACCTTTTGGCTGTCTTGGCATCGCAATCATTGTGAAGCCTTGATAATCCCGTGAGGATCCTGACCTTTAATCCCCTCCTCTCACATATTTTTCTTGTTTCTTTAGTTTGAGTAGTGCTTGTTGTCTATATAGTTAGGATTTTCTAGAAGAGAGAGATAGTTTTGTTACATAGTTATCGATTCGCCTTCTAGGACTACCAACCAAGAGACTCCTTTACCAAGAACATCTTTTGTTTTCCCTCCATATGGGGATGTTGGTCCTCCTCTCATGGATACATTAAGCCTTCATGGATTGACTATCGGATTACCTGTTTGGTTATTCTCCAATCCAATTATCCCATCTACATCAATTGCTTCTGATCCAAATCCTTCATCGCGAGAGCATCAACCTCATGTTGATCCCTTACCTTCTTCGTCAGATGTGTCTTCTCCCTGTTCTCCCTCTTCTCCTGTTGAAAGTTGTATTACTCGCAGTCAGGTGGATAAGAAGAAGAAGAAAAGGAAGATTAAGAGGAAGAAAAACAAATATAAAACCAAGTCTCAACCAATTACTCCTCTGAGTGTGAAGAGTGTTGATCTACACACCCAAAGACCGCGTAAGCCCAAATTCCCTTGTAGGATTTGCAAGGGTGATCACCTTCTGAAAGATTGTCATGGTCTAGTCCTGGTTTGAGAAGAGTGGTCTAAGGTTTCTCGGCAACCGATGTCATCATCCTCTAGTCATCATACTGATGATCCCCCCTCAACCAATGACTCTGTGGTTAAGAGTCGAAAGGGTAAAATTAGAAATCCTTTCTTGCTCTGTAAGGACATGCACTTTACTTAAATTTGTCCTCTCATGGATGAAGCTTCTAAGTTGTTGGAAGATATTACGGTTTCTCATCAACAACTTCCAATAGGTTATCATAAGTTGTCTCTTGAACCCCCACTGGTTGATCAAGTGGTCAATTCGGTTTCATCCGTGGTCGATCCCACTCTTCCTTCCAAGAGTGAATTCCGAGTGGTCAATTCAGATTCATCTGTGGTTGATCCCACTCTTCCTTTGAAGAGTGAAGTTAAAGTGGTCAAGTCGATGTCATCTCCACCCGATCCCACTCTTTTATCCGAGAGTGTTAAGACTGAAGTAGTCACTTTGAACAAATCTTTGTCTTGTTCTTCTCTTCCAGTAGAGAATGAACTAAAACCTACTGAAGTTTTTATGCTTCATTCTAATTGCTCTCAACAAGAGGAAATTTTTTCTGTTTTGATAGAACCCTCTCCAAGTAATGAGGTTATTTCCTTTGACTGGAGTAACCTAACAGAGTCTCATCTTCATTTGAGTGTTCCTTTCCAGATAGTCGTGAATGTTACTACTAGGAGGATGCTTCGCACTATTGTTGACGAAGGGGCTTCTGTTAACAGTCTATCCTCAACTGCTTGGCAAGCTTTAGGTTCTCCTCAGCTTGTGTGAGCCACTGATCAGATACTAAATTTTAATCAAAGACCTACTGCACCTTTAGGGATCCTTCCTCATTTTCCTATTACATTAGGAGGGAAAACTGTCTGTATTGATGTTATGGTGGTCCAAGGTCCTTTAGATTTCAATTTGCTCCTTGGATGTGATTATGTTTACACCATGAAGGTTGTAGTGTCCACACTCTTTAGAGTTATGCATTTTCCCCATGATGGGAAGATTGTGACCATTGATCAACTTTCCTTTGTTACACCTGACCATCGCATTACTCCTAGTAATCAGACTGCCCTGAATGTGCCTCATTTTCCTGTGATTCCTTCCCCTTCTTCTAGTTAGCTTCTTCCCATCATAGGTAAAATGGGGGGTTTGGCTCTAGTTTATGGACATCATACTAGAGTTAAGCCGCTAGATTTTATGTAATGGGGGCAACCTACCAACCTCTAGATATCATGTTGGGTAAGAACATGTTTGTGAGCATAGTTCCTTTTATCTGTGTCAAGCTCATTAAAATATAAAACAAATGTCTATGAGCATAGTTCTTTTTCTGTGTCAAGCTCGTTACGAGTCTGGAGGGTCAAAAGTTAATAAATTATAATATGTTAAAGGATCACAGATTCATATGATTGTGTTCCGCCTTGTCAAGTCAATGTTTCCAAGTCTTTGGTCGTGCCTCCAGATGTTCAAAGGGAAGTCATGTTGAGATTTTACACCTGTAGTCAAAACAAATTTTTGTGTCAGTTACTTTTGAGTCAGTCCTATGGTTACATCATACTCAAAATTCTAGAACTTTGTTCCTAGTTTCGTGTCGTCGATGTGGGATTCATCATGGCCCTCCTTCGATGAGAGTATTCCTGTCGACATCAGCTCATCATCCAGGAATTAGTCTTAGAAACAAGATAGCACCTTGAGGCCTGTATGCCTTAATGACATATTCAGTCGCTCTCAAGATAGGTTCACATCATTGGCCTTTGATCGAAATATTCGTCTCGGTGATCGACATCAAATAATCTATTCACACTCAGGAGATTGTACTAGGGTACCTTGGGAATCATTGACATCAATGGTGATTTCCCTTGCACTTGTTAACAGTTCTCATCATTGACCAGTAATCAAGTGGTTTCTACCATGTTCGACATCAAATCATTGTAATCACATGGATAGAATCGTACTTTGTGGAAGACAAGACGAAGACCCTGGGTATCTGTTAAAGCACTCATTGCTTTCCCCAGGTTGTGATGGAGTATTTTGTATGAGTCCTAGCATGGATCCACATTTGTATGTTTGTGACTGTGCTCATATTTGTGTTAGTATGACATAGATCTACATTGTATGTCTAGTAGCTATGTCCAAATTTGAGTCTTCTTCGCATGGATCTACGCTGTATTTTATTAGCCATGATTTTTTGTATCTCACATGGATCTGCGTTGTATCGATCAGCAGCCATGTTGTGAGTCATTTGGGACATGTATCAAAATGTGCTGCAGAAAATTTGTGATGTTTGAGAAGTTCCTGCCATTGGACCTTTTCCTCGGGACTACACCTTCTTCTATCAAAGTGTTATGCCTATCGTTTCTCTCTAGACATCATACTTTGGGGGGCATTCTGTTACACCTAAATCTTGTCACCCTCATTTTAAGAGATAGGTATTCCCTTGTCTACTCCAATCCCTCAAATTTTTCCCTAGAGAAATGAAGGAATAAATTATTCCCTTACAATTGTTTCTTGTTTTGAGCTGGCAACGCTCCTGCCCCATTGACAAGAAGCATTACCTAAGTCAGCAACGCTCCTAATACATGATAAATAAGTGGTGCCACTACCTCTAGCCTTACTGCAAGAAGCATTACCCCCTTAAAACCGCTTGTTTGCTTCATTGGAGGAGCGGTGCTCGAGTTTTCAAGGCAAAAAGAGAAGCTTCGAGAAGATTCTAGAAGCTTTCCTTCGTGGAGCCTCATCCATATGGTTTAGGACTAGCTAGATATCAAGATCATCCCTTTGTGGATCCTCCCTCCACCTCATCCATGAGAGCCTCAACCATACCTATCATCTCATGTCTTTAAATACTGGCTCATCCCCCATGGGAGAAGGGAGGAAGAATTATGTTGCATACCCAAATCTCTGTCAAAATCATTCTTGAGTTTTTGGAGGCGAGGTGAAGTTAGAGGGAAGGAGCCATTGGAAGGAACTCTCAACACCAAGGCATAAAGGTTGTAATCTCTCCAATCATTTCTAATAAAAAATTTATTTTCTTTCCCATATTTACTGTTTTATTTGTATGTATTGCTTGATTCCTTGGTCACGAGCATAGATCTAGTTGATTATATTGTATGCTATCATCTTTCTCTTGTTGTTTTCCATCTTTTATAGGTTCTTCTGTGAGGATAGCGAGGACAACCTTTGAGAGAAGTATCATGGCATTTCATTCAAGTGATTAACCAGATCTAGGGGAAGTTTAACATTTGGTGTTTGTGTTTTGTTCTAGATCTGAACCATTCAGATCTAGGGAACCGACTCTTTTTTGCAGGAGGTACATATTTCCGGATAAGACTTAGTCTCACTACATTCAGAAGAATAGAGTGGATCATACACCTCTTCATCCAGCAAGAGGCAAAAGTTACACTCCTCCTTCCTTCCATCATCAGTTTGGGAGAATATGGAGAAGTCTACATGCCAGGCCCCAAGATACCTATGCACAGAACATCATGCACGCTGCTCCACTACATCACAGAGATTGCAACAACACATTTTCAAGTTTTTCAAACTTGAATCCTGATTCTATCTGCTTAGTAAGAGGGGGCCTTTTTTCCCATGTGATTTTTACCCCAGCTCCTTATGTTGAGCAGTTACTTTACTTTACTTGTTGTAATGGGTGACCTACGGTCTTAGTTACTAGGGCCCATAAATTTTCCAAGTTAGCATTCAGGGGGGGTGTTAGGATTATTAATCCTCCCTTATCCAATTTGGACATTATGTCTAAATGAGGAGTCATGTCTAAATCGGGAGTCCTTTCAGTCTATTTTTAGTCACTAGCACCATTGGGTCCACTTGGCCTAATTGGGGCACATGCACTAGTTACTAAAGTGTGGGGAACACTAATTGAGGCAAAATTCCACTGATTGCACTTGCATGCATCAGTTTAGGAGCCTCCTAGATCAATCCCTACAAATTAGGATCCACTGGGAGTGCCAATACCAACCTCCATCAGTTGAGTTTAGTTGGTGACTAGTCACGCTCAATTAGGAGTCCGTTACTTTCAGTTCTAGTTCCCTACACTCAATTCTATTCATTTAGCACTAGGATTGCATGGCTGCATGCAGGTGAGGCGCATTTACTCACCTACCTCAATCAGTTAGACTAGTCAACACTGAATTAAACACTTGAGTTTGGATTTTGAACTCTGATAATGATTTAGACAAGGTCAGTTAACCATTCAGTCAAGTAGAGTCCAATCAATTCGAATTTCCTCGCATGAATTCGAATTGCATGTGGCTATTTATCCATTGTACTTCATTGTAATTGTTATCTAATTACTTTTGATTAATGAAAGCATGTGACAGTTGCAAGCCATTTTTGCACCATTTCATTCTTCAATTGCTGAGTAAATTGTGTGATCTATTTTGTGAGTTGTGTGTTGATCCATAGATCTATGTGCTCAATTTAATAGTTACAATATATATGCTTTAGTCGTATGCTATTTTCATTATTTATTTTCTCATGGAAAAAAATGCACTTTATTTTTGGAGCCAAATCAAAAGTACATTTTCGAAGGTGTTATTGAATAGTCCATATAATTTGACTTTAAGTTATTTTCATTATTATTGTATATATAGTTGGGTTTCATCTCAACTCAGTTATTGACTAGTTATGTGACATGGAAGTGTGTTTTGCAATTAGACTGTCTCACTTCATAGACGGGTTGAAGGCGGTTTGATTTGGGTTCATTTTAGATAGTAGTGGTGGACTATTCTCCCGGTTATTGGTTGCATTTTGACCTTATTCTTTATCCTATCTCTATGATTTAGTTAGTTGCATCTTGCATTATTGCACTTATGTGTTTTCTATATCTTGTTCTCTATATCAATCCCATACTCATAGATATTTAGATTAGTTAGATTAGTTTGCTTAATCATTTCTGCATTTATATTAGTGACCTTCAAATAATAATTCACATTGCACATGGTCGCAGAGCCATAACCAAATGGTTTTCTATTTCAATGGAGAAAGTTCTATTTGGTCCATGTTGAGGTAATCCTATGTGGTTGATGAGGGTCATTTTCTCATGTTAATTTATAGCTAACCATATTTGTTAGTGGACATTATGTTAGGGGTTAATGATTTGTTAGGATGGTAGCTTATTTATGGAAAATCGTATTATAACCATAGTCAAACATGATCAATCATAGTTAACCATCATCACTCAGTGAGGGGTTATGGCTTTAGGGAGTCAGAAGTGTCAACCATTGAGATTATAAGGCTACATTTAATCATGAACTCATAGTCAACCATGGTTAGGCCTATTTGTTAGTGGATATTACTATTAGGGATTAGTGACCTATTTTCTAGGTAGAATCAACAATGGACAAACATATACAACCATGGTCACAAAATTTAACTATAGTAAGTCCTTGTTACTAGGCTAGGGATTAACTAGTTATAGGGATAACAACATCAACCATTACAATAATAGGGATTAATTCAACTATGGAAAACTTAGTCAACCACAATAAGACATATTTTTTAATTGAAATTATGTATGAAGTTAGCAGTCATATAATACAGTACCATCAACCATGGACAATCATATGAAACCATGGTTCAACCATGTTTAATAATTATTTTCGGTATACGAGTTATAAGGTTAATGGGTTAGTATTTCCAAGTATTTTCATATTATACAACTCATGGACACCTATAGCTCACCATATGTTTGTTGGGAATGTTATACTCTTTGCATGTAAATCGACTGGTATAATTTAACTAGAGTCAGAGGTCGAAAAACGGTGGAAGTCTAGTTGAACTAATCAATCAAAATAGTTGTTTGGTCAAATGAAAACGTATGGTTGATGAGAAGTCAACAAAACAACTAGAAGCTCAATGAGTGATTAACCAAGGTTGACCCAATCAAGTCGACAATAACATAATAATTGGAAGTGGTTAGGAAGTTATGTATTTCCATCAATGAGCAGTTTGTTGTATTGCATCTATAAATAAGATATAATGGCCATGAAAATAGCAAAGGGATGTAATGAAGTGTGATTTGTGGTCTAGTAAATCACGGTTGTAAACATTGGTTGATGTGTTGATTAATAGATGAGTTGTAAGCTCATTGGTTTGTTGGTTTCCCCATAGTAAAGGGGTTTCCAGAGTAATTTATGTGTATTGTGTTGATGTGTTGTGCTCCATTTATTTATGTATAATTGTGGTTAACTATATGAACCAATTTGGAATTTAATTGTAATGGATATTAGAACCAATAGTTTGTATCGGAGCTATTTTTGGTTGCAGGGTGATGCCTTTGTTGTTAAGGGTTTGGCCCGGATATGGTGTATGCATAATTCAGTGGGAGTTTCTAGAAACATTGATTTATAGTTAGAATGGATAACACGCCGAGGATAGAAATTGAAAAGTTTAATGGGTATAATTTTGAGCTTTGGAAGCTTAAAATGGAGGATCTCCTTATGGATCGAGAATAATCGGTTGCATTCAACCTAGGAACAACTCTGGATGGTGTATCAAAGGAAGATTGCCAGAAAATCGATAAGAAGGAAAGGAGTACAATCATACTTTGTTTAAAAGATACTGTATTGTTGAATGTTTCAGAATAAGAGACTGGAAAGACGCTATGGGAAAAGTTGGGGCGATTATACGAGTCAAAATATTTGGTTAATATGTTATTTATTTGTAAGAAGTTATACCTTCTAAGGCTGAGTGAAGGTGATTCATTTATAGATAACTTGAATGCATTCAACACTATGATCAGTTAGTTGTTGTCTATAGATTTTAAAATCACTAAGGAGGGAAAATTTATCAGTCTGTTGTGTTCTTTTCTAGATTCTTGGGATATATGATGGTCGTGGATATTGGAATAAATAATACCACATTGAAGATCGACGATGTGGTTGCATCTTTTTTGTCAGAAGAGATGATACAAAAGAGCATGGAAGGTATGAGCCACGATTCCTTGACGGTAAGAGGTCGACTGATAGATAGAGGAAAAGGAAAAAGCTCCATTAGAAGATCAAAGTCGAGAGGTAGATATAAGACTAGCTATAAATCTCTTGGTTCAATGATGAAAACATGTTGGTGATGTGGTAAAGGAATTATAGATGAAAATGTACTACAACAGAAGTTGGAGAAGTAAAGGGTCTAATGAAGGCTAGTCAGTTGAAAACGTGGCTTTGCAAGAAGAGAAATGTGATGTGTATTTGGCCTTCACAAGTACAAAATTGAATTGCGACTCTTAGTTTATTGAATCCAGTGCGTCATATCAGATGACACCTCATAGAGAATGGTTATATGAGTATGATAAGTTTGATGACGATGATGTCCTTCTAAGAGATTATCCACTAACCTAGCTTTTCATACAAGGTAAATTTTGTCTGAGACTAAAATATGGGATAATAGGAGCACTTCCATGAGTGCTACATATCCTAGGTTTGGATCGAAACATGATCTCGGTTAGTAAAATGGGGAATGCAAGTGTGTAATCTATATTTGAGAAAGATACTTGCAAAATAGTGTAAGGAGCGATGGTACTACTGAGAGGAGTTTGGAATGGAACTTTGTACAAGCTATTGGGAAGAACAAACACCGATGGCTATGCTAATGTAGTCTATCCTAAATTCGACATTGTATCTTCTTGTCTAGTTGAATTAACCACAATTTGGAATCAATAGATGGGACATATTGGCGAGAAAGGATTTCATGATATGCACGGTAAATGTGTGATTGAAGTTCTCCCTAATTTTTCTAAAGAAATCAACTTTTGTGAACATTGCATTTATGGAAAATAGAGTCGTGTGATTTTGTCATTTGGTACTACTAGGGCTAAGGAAATACTAGAGTTAATTCATAGTATTGTGTTTGGACCAGTATTAGTCCCTTCACTAGGAGAATGACAATGTTACATATCTTTCATAATTGATTTATCTAGAATGACATAGATGTACTTTCCAAGGAAGAAATCTGAGGTCTTTGAGAAGTTCCAAGAGTTCAAGGATCTTGTAGAAAATTAGAATGGTAAGAGGGTTAAGGTGTTGAGAACTGATAATGGAGGAGGATTTTGTGAGAAGGAATTCACCAAGTTCTGTAGAAAACATGGTATAGTTCAAAAAAACACAACACCATACATGACTAAACATAATGGAGTTTCTAAAGAATGAATATAATGATGATGGAAAGAACTAGGAGCATGCTCATTGTTGCAGGAATTGCACAATAATTATTGGAAGAGGTAGTTGAAATGATATGTTACGTGGTGACTAGGTTGCCATTAACAAATATAGTTGAAAGTATCCATATGAGGCATGGGATAGTAAAAATCCCTCTCTTACACATATCAGAGTGTTTAGGTGTGATCCTTTGTGCATATCCCAGAGGAAAAAAGAAGTAAACTCGATAGCAAGTCAGAGAAATGCATCTTCATCAAGTACAAGGATGGAGTGAAAGGGTATAAGTTATGTAATTCAATAATGAGGAAGGGATTTTATAGTAGAGATGTAATCTTCAAGGAAGTTGTATAGTACTTCTAGGGATTAAGAGGTTAGCAGAGAAAAGGAACCAAAAAAGCAAGAAATTGAAATGAACGACGAAATTCTAAATTTAGGTGAGTCAGTTAAATCCAACGAAGAGGTGGACCAATAGAATCCATTTTTTAGGAGGTTTGGTTGAGCAAGGAAACAACCAAAAAGGTATAGTCCACCTGATTTTGACTATGCTTTTGTGTTATCTGCCATTGAAGATGATCCTAGTTCGGTAAAGGAAGCGATCAACAAGACATAGTGTAAACTCTGGAAAAGGGCCATGGAAGAAGAAATGAAGTCCTTGAATAAGAATGAAACATGGTATCTAGTCGCACTATCAAATGGAAAAAAAACAATTTGAAGTAAGTGAGTGTTTAAGAAAAATTTGAATGCAGTAGGTCAAGTTGAGAGGTACAAAGCTCGACTGGCAGCAAAAGAGTATTCCCAAGCTGAGGGAATTGACTTTAGTGAAACTTTATGTCCTATTCCTATATTGACTTCCATAAGGGTACTAATGTATTTTACTGCAACATTTTATCCAAAGATAGAACATGTGGATGTAAATACAACATTTTTCATGGCGATCTTGAAGAAGAAATTTATATGAAGCAAACTTAAGCTTTTACAATGGATAGAGAAAATGAGCTAGTCTACAAACTCAAGAAGTCTCTCTATGGTCTCAAACAATCACCTAGGATGTGGTATCAAAAGTTTGATATGTATATCCAACAACTAGGGTTTGTGAGAATTCAGGATGATCACTGTGTGTATGGACAGAAATTTGATGGACATTTCATATATGTAGTTGTGTATGTCGACAACATGTTCTTGGTTGGAAATAACATGGATATGATAAAGGAAGTGAAACATGAAGGATCTCGATGCAACAAATTTTATTCTTGGAATGGAAATAAAGAGAGATCGAGCAGGAATAAGACTCTGATTAATTCAGAGAAAATATGTTGAGACAAGTCTTAAATGTTTCAACATGTAGGAGTGTAGACCGGTCAAGGTCCATCTTTCTATGGGAGTTAAGTTATCTGCTAAACAATGTCCTAAGACACATGAATAAATAGAGTACATGTCACATGTGACCTATGCTAGCATTGTAGGTAGTATAATGTATGCTATGGTCTATACTAAATTGAATATTACCGATGCAGTGGGAATATTAAGTAGATACATGTCAAAACCTAGAAAAGAGCACTAGAATGTAGTCAAGAGAGTATTAAGGTACCTACGAGTCATGACGTATTATGCAATCTATTATGGAGGGGAATATTAGAACAACAAGGAAATCAATGTACATGGATTTGTCGATTCCGAACGGGTTGGAGATCTAGATCGCAAACGATTTACCAACATATATGTGTTTAATTTATTCAATCAACCAGTTGGATGAGTGGGAAACAATTGGTTTTTGCAGTATCTACTACTGAGTCTAAATACATGGATGATACTCATGTGTGTTAGGAAGTTGTTTGGCTGCATAGATTGTGTTCATAGGTTGGGTTTGGTGAACACGTTGTTAAGTTGTATTGTGCTAGTTAGAGTGTAATATTCCTAGCAAAGACAAAGTAAATTGATGTACAATACCATTTTGAGAGAAATGGTGGAAAACTAGAAGGTGTTGCTAGAGAAGGTAGATACGGTGAAGAATGTTGCTGACTCATTGACCAAGTAGGTGATTACTAAGAATTTTTGATATTGTAGGGAAATTATGGGATTGTTATCCTTGCTTAGGTGTACTAAAGATTTGAATCTCCTCTTTATGCAAAGAAGACAAAAAGTGGGAGAATGATGGAAATGTTTGGTTCTTTGCATGTAAATCAACTAAAAAAGTGATAATCAACGGGTATAATTGGACTAGAGTCAAAGGTCGATAGATGGTGAAATCATAATCGAACTAACCAAATAAAATAGTTGTTTTGTCAAAGGAAAATGCCTAGTTGATTGGAAGGTGACGAAACAACCAGAAGCTCAGCGGGTGATCGACCAAGGTTGACCCAATCAAGTCGATTGTAACAAAATAACTGAAAGTGTGTAGGAAGTTATGGATCACCATTAATTAGTGTTTGGTTGTATTGCATATATAAAAAAGATGTAATTGCCATGAAAATATAAAAGGGATGTAATGAAGTGTGATTTTTGGTCTAGTAAATCACGACTACAAACACTGGTTGTAGTGTTTATTAATATAAGAGTGGTAAGCTCATTGGTTTGTTGGTTCCCCCCCAATAGAGGGGCTTCCATGGTAATTTCTATGTATTGTGTTGGCTTGTTGTGTGTCATCGCTTTATGTATAATTGTATTTAACTATATGAATCAATTTGCAAGCTCATTGTAATCGATATAAGAACCAACAATGTAATACCTTGGTCTTAACCCTTTGAACTTGATATTATTTAGTTTGTAATTGTGATTTTATTTATTATGTTTTGCTTAAACAAGAAATAGATTCCATGGTGATTATGAACATTGACCAACATGATCATTGTAATATTGATGAAAGGTTCCAAGGATGACTAGAGGGGAGGATAGCTATGAGGATATGAGTCCACCAAAGGGAAAAGTAAGGGGTCCAATGGGGGTAATGTTCTATTCCTTATTATTAGAAATTATCCTATCTTAAGCCTCATGCATTTGATTGTCTTATTTTTCATTTATGTTTAAGTTTATGCTAAACTTGAATAGATACCTTAGCTAAATGAAAGGGTAAAGCTAAATAAGAGAACATAGTAATCCCATGCCAAATGTGCCTATCTCCTTTGTTTTAGTAATTGTCTCCTACCTTTAAGGAACAAAGAAAGGGGTGGAGTAAATACTCCTCCCTCACACTCATTATCTCATTCATAGATGGGAAATTCGAATGAGAAGAGAGGAGCTTGGGAAAAAGAGAGTTCTGTGAGAGAAAATAAGGGTTTGAAGGAAGAAAATTAATCCCAGCTCCCATATGATCCATGGAGAGATAAAAGGAAGGTTATTTGGAGAGTTTAGAAAACATAAGAGTACCTAGATTCCATTTCAAATATTTAAAGGTTTCTGACCTATTAGAATGTACAAAGAACCTTGAAATTCTTGTCTGATAAGCTTCACAATGTTGGAAATGAAATCTAGAAGCACATAATGTCTTGGGCTCACGCTGGCCATATCGAAGATCATAGAGAGAAAGGGAATGCATGAGGGACATGAAAGAAGATAAATGACAATTTATTGTGTTGTATGGAGCAAGGGATGAGTTCCAAGAGTTATGTTAACTAAGAGGTTTAACAAAGAACCAGTAGTGACTTCCTTGGTTGGTATATTAGAAGCCTTTAGTAAAAGAAGAGGGGTTTTGGGAACCTGGAAAATATTATCTACCCTAGTTATCTCATAGCCTAGAAACAGGGTGGCATTCTATAGTGTAATAGCCTATGGTTGGGAGGAAATTAGTCACCCCATTGATGGTTTCCTTGGATATTCATCTTGAAAATAGAAGTGTAACGTATCTATTTTTTGTTTATGAATTAAATATTGTAGACTAATGATTGTAATGAATCCATTATTTGCTACGAGGGTTCACTATAAAAAATATTGTAGATGATAATGAGCAACTGATTGGTGTGTATACTTAATTCAAATGGAAAAATATGTGAAGAAATGTTTTTGCATGACAATTATTTTAAAAAATGACTAAGGGAAAGGTTTCCTTGTCCCATTATGATTGATAAATGGGTGCTATAAATGAATTGAAACTTATAGACATTTAATGAATTTTTTTGGAATGGATTCTTATATGTATAAACCTTGCATTACTCATTTATAATTAGTGGTTCAATTTAGAAGAAATCATGTATCTTCAACAAGGGTGAAATCCTTAGGTTTTGGGTACTGTAATGATGTGTAAAACACCCTGTAAAGGTTGATTTGTATCTCCCAATCTACGAAGTGGGTAGTTGTGATTTTTTTGTACATATGACTTGGACATACATGTTAAAATTCTCCACAAAAATCATAGATTCCCATGTTGCATTTGATAAATATTAAATTTGTAACATGGACCTTTTTATTTTGAGTATTATAGGAATGCACAAAAGACCCTATAAACATTGATCTATATGTCCAAATGTACAAAGTGGGTAGTTGTGATTTTTTGTATATAAGATCTATACATCCATATTAAAGTTATACCAAACATATTAAATACCCTTGTTTCCATTTGCAAGATATTAACTCTACAACAAGGCATTTTTCCTCTAAGCCAATGATGAGTGTTTGATGGAGGAAATGGGGTGGGTAGTCAAGAGAAATCCAAATTGTTTGAAAAGAAGTCTCAACCATTTTCCTTTGTTTGAGGTTTCCCAAAATATGTTTCATGAAATTACTCTACCATTTTCCTTTTTTGAGGTTTTCCACGAAATGTTTGGCAAAATTTCTCTACCACATTGGTCAAATATGAATTGCATCCCATTAAATGATGTTCTATTTCCTCTAAAATGTGTCATCTATACTATTGGATTAATTTATCGATGTGTATATTATTTAATGCGATTTATTCTCCAATGATCATGAGAAATCAATTGGTGCGTGTATCCATATTTGGGAAAATCCAAAGTCCAAGTTAACATATTGTCTAAACAAGCACTATTTGGTATGTTGCATCTCTATTCGAGCTCTCCTTTTATCAATTATTTTGTGAAGTATAATTGTTTGTCCTAAGAGAAGAAAACCTAGCTTTGGGAATTGTTCTCATTCTTCATCTTATAAACATGCATCTGTTGGAAATGGTGATTAATGCTATCAAGTATAATATAAATGCCAATTAAAAACTAATTTCTAGTCTTCCAAGTTCTTTCTTGAATGCATATAAATATATTGTTGTTTATAGAGGTATGTTACACCATAATTCACCATGGTAAACCATAGTCAACCATATTTGTGGTGGAATATATTTTAGTGGTCAGTGTTGGTCAAGGGGTAGAAGCTATCATGGATAACCATATGTAACCATGGTCAACCATTAATGTTAACCATATTCAACAATCCTTACTAGGTTAGAGATGAAAAGGTTAGTGGGTTAGGAGTCTCGAACATTGATATAATCGGGACACACTCAAGCATGAACTTCAATTGTCAACCATGTTCAACTATATTAATTAGTGGAAACTATATAAAAGGTTAGTAGGGTAGCATCAATCTTGGATAACCTTGCAATAATATTTTCTAGGTTAGTGGTTAAGGGTTAAGGGTTTAGTGGGTTAGTAGCATTTCCATAATAGGGATACATTCAATTGTGCACTCGTATAATGAATGATGTCCAAATATAATTATTAGTGTGGTTATGTTAGGAGGCTTGTGTTTGCTTAGTGCAGTAGAATCAACCATGGACAACATATGAAACCATGGTAAACCAAAGTTATTTATTGGCCCCTTCATATTGATTTAGTATATAGTGGTGCCAGATGAGAAAACAAATAACTTCGAGTTGCACCACACATTTTGAGGACTGTTGGAAGTATTAAAGTGGATTGGAGGTTATAGGAAGATGAACTAAAATACCTTTACATGATTTCAATTTTTGAGGAGCAAAGTAGCGAAAGTTTGTAGACATTTGGAAATGTTTGAATCAGTTAACAAGTGGATATTATAAATAAAACTAGTAGTAATTTAATGACCTGGCTATATTTTAATGAATTCTCCTACCTAAGGCTATGACTCTATATATGTAAATTCTTAAACCAATTTTGAGGTTGTCAATAACGGTTGATATAGTTGTTGTATATGTTATGGTTCATTTTTAAGGAGGTAGTTTGATTGGGGTTCATTTTTTATAGTGTTAGTGGACTATTCTCCCTATTATTGGTTATTTTTAAACCTTATTCTTTCTCCTATCTCTTTTTTTCAGATTTGAAATTCACAACTTTTTATTAATAAAAGTTGCATCAGTAAAAACCGATCAGCCCATTACATATCTACCAACCGCACAGAGCCAAAAAAATAATAACTCATACCCACACATACCAATATCATCGTCAATAATTGAATAGCTCTACATCAAATTCCAGACATAAGAAATTAATCTCTGAAGCGTAGAAACATAACAACTCAACCTTCAAACTCGAGGAGACGGTCAATCACCCATCCGAGAGAAAAACTAATGGATAAAACAGAGGAAAAACTAACACCCGGTCATTACACAAACTGATATCTAGAAAATACTATCTAGAGAAGATCATAGTATCCCTGCGCTGACAGAAGACATCCGAGAAGAAAGAAAGGTAAATTATGTCATCCAACTGACCAAACAAAGTTTTTGAGATAGCATCAGCTTCCGAGTTCAACTCACGATAGATATGGTAGAATGAATAACTATTGAATTCGCTCATAAATATTCTGGAGTCATTCAACCAGTGAAATAATTCCAGAGATAAAACTTGAGCTTTTTCCAACGCCCAATTAATTATCACTTGAGAGTCACCGACGACATGGAGGTCCTTCAAACCCCACAATTTTGCAACAAAGAGACCACTCCATAAACCAATAATTTCTGCGCGAGTATTAGAGCCCCTTCCATATTTTAAACAACCTTTCATCTCCTTTCTCGTAGCCAATTTTAAGACAAAACCTGCACCATAGACTCCACTTGTTGTGGCACCATCAAAGTAAATCAAAGGGAGATCCTGCAGAAAGGGAGGGGAAGAGAGGTATATTTTCCTTTTTACTGGTTTCTCTTTATGCCACTCTAAAATAGAGGAAAGAGTATTGATGTAGGTAACCTCAACTATTTGAAATGAATTAGTAAAAAGGGAGACGTTCCTGGCTTTCCAAACCTCCCAAAATACAAAAAAAGGAAGATAATCATATCCAACTTTCTTCTATTTAAAAGATTGGAGATTATCCCTCGCAAATGCCTTCTTCCAACTATGAGAAATTTTCATATAGTTCATAATCAGAAGCCACGGATCATCAAAATATGTGCAATCACCAAACAGATGATGAGTCCGATCAGAATTTGCAAGACAAAAGAAGCATCTTCCCAGCCCCTTGTAACCCCTTTTCTACAACGATTCCTAGGTCAAAATTTTATCATTAAAAACCAGCCACATAAAAATATTTAATTTTAACATCAATTCTCCTTTCCACAACCAACTCGTCCACCATTCGGAAACATCTGAGTCTTGCAGAGAGATAATGGAATGGTAGGCGAGCTTGGTTGTCACTTTGTCGTCTCTAGTATTGTAGTCCCAAATCACCTTGTCTGTAGATTCTGAGAGAGTGATATTTCCATGGTTTAGAGATAAGATATAACACTCCCATTCTTCGGCAAGATTACCAGACAGTCCCAACACCGAGGAGTTGTCCCAGTACTTTGCACCGGAACTTCTCTAAATGTCCTTCAAAACATAAACATTCTTGCGGTACAACTCAGAAGCCAATTCATGAGAAATAATAGAGCTATCCTGCAGCCCACATATAGGATCGATACCCAACTGAATTTGGATGCCTCGTCCTACCTGCTAGCTCAAATCATTTGCTATGAATGGAAAGGTTCTTGCTAAAATTTTCCAGATTATTGAAGCTCCCAATTTTACACTAGCTTCTTCTCTGATCCAAAAATTTGAGTCCAACCCTTTAAGATATTTTGCCTTAATCAAAATGCCCCATATACCTTTTCCAAACAGATATCTCCACAAAGATTTAGCGCACAGGGCAGTATTGAAATGGATTAGATTCTTGAAACCCCAGCCACCCATATCACGGGGGATTGATTATTTATTCCAAGCCACCAGGTGAAATTTTTCAGACTCCGAAGAGCCTGACCATAAGAAATGGAAAAATTTTGATCTTATTTAGTTGCATCATGCATTATTGTGTTCTTGCATTTATGCATTTACTAGATTTCGTTCTTTGTATTCATCCCATACTTATTTCTATTTAGATTAGTTAGAATAGTTTCCATATACATTTCTACATTTAAATAGTGACCCTAAAATAAAATTTCATGCGGCACATGGTGGTATAGAGATAACCAAAGGGATTTTCATTTCAATGGAGAAAGTTCTAATTGGTTTGTTTTGAGGTAAGCCTATGTGGTTAATAAGGGTCATTTTCTCACATTAACATATAACTACCATAGGTTATGGGTTAATGGTTGATGAGGAGGGTAGTTTATCTATTGAAAACCATATTATAACCACATTCAACCATGATCAACCATAGTTAACCACCATTAATCAGCAAGGGGTTGGGGGTTTAGTGAGTTAATAGTATCAACCATTGAGATAATAAGGCTACATTCAATCATGGACTCATAGTCAAGCATGGCCAAGCCTATTTGTTAGTGGAGATTAATATTAGGGATTAATGGTATGTTAGTCAGGTAGAATCAACAATGGAAAAACATATACAACCATGGTCAATAAATTTCAACTATAGTAAATTATTGTTACTAGATTAGGTATTAGCTAGTTATATGGTTAATAGCATGAACCATTAAAATAATAGGGATGCATTCAACTATGGAAACCTTTGGTCCACCAAAATAAACCATATTTTTAACTGACATTATGTATGAATTTAGCACGGTCATAGAATGTAGTAGCATCAACCATGGACAGCCATACAAAACCATGGTTCATTAACTATAGTTAATAAATGTTTTTTGGATATAGGTTATAAGGTTACTGGGTTAGTGTTGATGACTATTGAAATATTAGATGGTATAGCGTGATTTTCCACACTTGATACATCATTCTTGGATGGCCTATCCATGTCCCTATGCAGACTCCGTGTACCCCATTCTGATTACTATTACCCTAATGCTCCAATGGAACCCTTAAAAAGACATTTTTGAATATATACGCGGGTCAAAAGTCTACAAACCGCATATACGTAGCTTGCACCACTAGCACCCGTATGCATTGGGAATTATGCTCAAAAAATAAAAATATTTGGAGTTTTCCCCATCAAGTAACAAATGACTTGATCCTTAGCCTTCCATATTCTGGGAAACGCTTCGATTCGACCCTTCACTTCCCATTGAGGGGATATATATTGAGCTACTATGAAGCATTGAAGGAGGATAACTTTGGAGAGCAAAGATATTATAGTGTAATTGTACCCCATTCTTATATGCTTGAGTCGGCATCCCTTTGTCCTTAAAGCAACCATTAGTGTTATTTACCAAGCTTGCCTTTGTATGGAGGATTGAAGTGGTGGAGGCCCAGGTGGAGGGACTCAGATTCTCGATTTCGATGAGGCACCGATAGAGTTTTTCATTTGTATCTATGTTCATATTAATAGAAATATCCATTTCTCGTCCATTACCTGTGTAATTATGAATATTCTTATCCATATATGTAATTACTTTGTTTATATGGTGGAATTGAACATGCTAGATTAGACTATAATGCTTGTATATATTGTTGTTATTGAGGACAATGTGTAGGTATAAGTTTGATTGAAAGCTCAACGGGTATCTACTTCAACCGTCCAAAATAAGGTATGCTTCTTGTCCCTTAGTGTTAGTTTATTTTGTATATTTAGCATGCTTTGAAATGGTTTTATTTTTGGTGTCATCATGTATGTTGTGGTCCACCCCAAGCCATAGGAACTTTTCTCTGTAACAGAATTGGTGACTATGTTGGGGAATTCCTTTTTGTCAGGGTTTGGGTGCATGATTTGTTTGATTTCCTCTCTGCTTCTCTGCGTTTATGTGTTGATTTTAGTAGTTGGTTCATTTATTAGCAGCCCCTTTAAGTAATTTTCATATGATCTCACCTTTTACCACTCTATCCTTTGTATACGCAGGTCAGAGACCTCACAGCCACGTGTATATGCAGGATGTAGTACATACAATTGTGTACATATGCTTTTGTTCCTTGAGCAGTCGTGTACATCTCTCCTTTTTCTTGAGAATTTGATGTGTGAATCTATTGGGTGGTTTGTGTGTATAGTCGAGTCTTCCTGGGTTCCTATGTTTACTGTCGGTTGCTTCTTTCATGACCAGAGATATCTTTTGCATTGATTTTTTATTTGGAATTGATTCTTGTCATTTATATTCTTGTTGTTTTATTATTAGTGCATTTGACTTCTTGATCTCGATGTTTTTATTGGCTTGTTTGTTGCTTGTTGCAGGGTCTGGGAGTTTGTAGAGACTTTTTTTTGCATTTTCATTGCATTTATAGTGAAAATACAACAAAAAAAAATTATCTTTTCATATTTATTGCATTGTACAAATGCATTGATTTAGTACTTGTATTAGGTTTGCTTAGATGAAATAGTGTTCAAGATTTCATATAGGAAGGATTGCATTGACATTTAAAAAGGAATGAAATTTTTTGCATTGCATGCAGTGGCATGACCCATTTTTCATGTTTAAAAACAAAGTTGCACTTGGCATTTTTTTAGGTGTGCATATTTACTTTGTTGTTGAGTCGTAACATCACTAGTTATAGGTTCATTACCCTTGAGTAATCACAGACATTAAAATTGATTACACTTTTTTATTTGTTAGAGGTGCACCAATAAGCTTAGGATTGTAGAGTCTTGGAATAGGGTGTCATGAGTAAATATTTCCAAGACTATGAAATAAAACAACTAGGTGTTTGTCTAGGTGAGAAGTGAAATCCTTGATATAATTAGTGTTCTCAAGAGGATCTTTTTAAATGGGATTTAAGCACGAGGCAATGCACACATTAGTGGTGGGGATAGCCCCTTGCTACGTTTTTTTGAGAGCCAGATATATTTCCAGGATCTTATTCATATCTGGGGGATTTTGAGGTGCCTTTGGTGCTTTTGAGCTTTGGGATTTGTTACCCTTCCCATACGATAGATCCCTCTTGCGGTTGTTCGCCTGAGCATTGGTTATATTGGGGTGACCTTAGTTGCATTACCTAGGTATCACAGGGGGTACTTGTAGAGGTTGTTATGTGAGTGTCCTGGCCAGGTAGGGGTCGAACAGCACAATCACTATATGTGTTGAAGTTGAGGGCCATTGGTTACACACCTCTGCTTATTGTCACGTCCCCACCCCTCATACCGAAAATGGAGAGGATGCAACTAGACTGTTATCATATCCGGGAAACTAGTCCCATGAACATAAAATGAAATGCATTGAACTAACAACATGCACAAATGCATAAATCATTACCATACATCAAAAAAAAAAAAAATTTCCATTCATTCACATGTTCACCATAATTCATTTAAGCAAATAAAAGTGCAGAGATTTAAACACAAGAATACTTATCTCCGAAGCGAATCTCGTCCTGCAACCAGCTATGTTGCTGCAATGTTCTGCCCAACCATAGGCTAGTGTGCTCATCAATCTCTCAGCAGTACTACCACCCCCAAGTTGGGCATTATTCCCACAAGGAATAAGGAACACTAGCAGGCTCACACATAGCCAAGGATACAAAAAAACTCATCCAAGCCAAAACAGTTAGGTTTATCAGGTTGCAAAGGAGTTGGAAAGGCTGACTACTAAGATACTGAGCTCAACCACGGAGCTATGGACACCTGCACCAGATCTAGCCTGGATTCTAAAACATCTACACACCTAACAGAAGGAAGCATCCCCTTCTCTGCTACACAGTCCCTTGGGCTATGCCTTCCCTTCCAGTGCTATTCACAATGTGCAAAGAAGAAAACCAACCCCCTAGATATGTCTGTGAGGTTCCTTCTCACACTAATTTTATCAATCTATTCATACCCCATTTCCCCTCCTAGACCAGTTCAGACCAAACAGTAGAGGCATACACAGCAATTGCAAGGTTCTGGGCTTGAAGGAAAACATCCTGGGATCCAAAATCAGAAGTGTCAACTGAGGAAAAACAGCCCCTGGACCAAACTCAATTTCACCAAATGATCAATAGTTTCATGTGGGTGAAAACGGATCAACAACCACCTAGAAATCATGGTTTCTTCCTCAATCTACTGGGCCATGCCAAAATCGACTTCTAACCATGGGAGAATGGAAGCAAACGGCAAAATCATGCAGGAGAAAACGGAGGATGGAGGACTAAGGAGAACGACGTCTGCATGAGTGAGGAATGCATGTGCGCGAGTGAATGAGGAAATCATTGTTGCCTGCACGTGAGTGTAGAATGCGGTTGCCTTCCTCTGGGTGAGGGAAAAATGAATGTGATCTCCTCCTTTGGGCATGCGTTTGGTCAAATACTGATAGGCCTACCAGAATTGATGGCTGCCCACACCTCCCAAGCCCCAAAGGAAATAACTGCTCAACTAACTCTTGGATAAATTTAAATGGATGGTGAATAAGACAAGAAAGGTGGTTGAAAGTTGATGGGTTCTCGTTTTGACACTTAGCTTTTCCCCATTGGCTCAGAGGTTAAATATCCCCCCCCCCTTATCCTTAGAAAATCATGCCCCATCTCTTTAATGTTGTATTGACATAGATGGTTGTGGGTATTTTAATTTAATTGCATATTTACATGATGTCCAAAATTATAATGTGCCTGGCTAGCACGAAATACCATTGGCAACGATTTTAATCATTGAAACATAAAACGCTAAATTGTTGGTGGGGATTTTTCGTTTAGCTCCTCACCATGATTAATACAATATATACATCGTGTACATTTTTAATGCAAACGGGGCCAAAACTGGGGTGTTACATTCCCCTTCCCCTTCAACAACACTGTCCTCGGTGCTTTACAAAATTGAACAAAAATGCTACACTGGTACCTCCCTCAGTGCCCCGCAGAATTCAACAAAAACAGATTTGGAAATAGCATGGCATCCTCTAGCTCCCACGTAGCCTCTTCAGGACCGTAGTGCTCCCATTGCACCTTTAATTGTTCTATAGCTCAATTCTGAAGCATTGTGACCTTCATATCGAGGATGTGCATTGGCTCGATTTGGAACTCTCTCTCGAGTTCCACCTAAATCACATCCCAATTTATCACATGGTTAGGATTGTGTACATATTTCTTAAGCAAAGAAACATGAAAAACATTATGATCCCTAGTGCTAGTAGGCAATGCAAGTCTATATGCAACTGGCCCTATTCTTTCAAGCACTTCAAACGACCCACAATATCTAGGTGATAGCTTGGCACAACTTCCAAGATTCAAGGAACTCTTATTTTCCCTGACTCTGAGATAAACATGATCCCCAACACTGAACTCTATGTTCACCCTATGCCTATCTGCATAGCTTTTCTGTCTGTCTTGGGCTGCTTTCATATTTTGCCTGATCTTTACAACCTCCTGCTCCATCTCCTTGAGCAATTCTGGACCAAGCACAACCCTGTTCACTGGATTATCCCAAGTCACTGGTGTCCTACACCTCCTGCCATACAAAGCTTCATATGGACTCATCCCCAAGGATGCTTGATGTCCATTGTTATAATCAAATTCTACCAAGTGTAAATAATCTTCCCACTTGGTTTGTTTGTCCATCACATCCATGTGAAGCATATCTTCAAGCACTTGATTCACTCTCTATGTCTGCCCATCAGTCTGAGGATGGTAGGCAGTGCTGAAGTTCAGCTTTGTACCCAAATCTGCAAACAAACCCTTCCAGAAATTGGAAGTGAACTTGACATCTCTGTCGGAGACTATTGCCTTAGGCAATCCATGCAATTTGAAAACCTCCTTCGCGAATATTTTTGCAATGTCATCAGTCTTATGTGTGGACTTAACCGGTATGAAATGTGTTGCCTTTGTCAACTTGTCCACCACAACCATGATGGAGTCATGTTGTCTCCAAGTCATTGGCAATCCTGTAATAAGACCCACAGAAATAACTTCCCATTTCCATTCTAGAACTGGAAAAGGCTGCAACAAACCTGTTGGGTGTTGATGCTCAACCTTCACCTGTTGACATTTCATGCACCTTGAAATATATTCAGCCATGTCCTTTTTCATTCCTGGCCAAAAATACTGCTTTCTGGTTGTAGCAATTGTCTTCTAATATCCCGGGTGACTAGAATATGGAGCTTGATGGATCTCATCCATAAAAACCCTCCTCAAATATGTTTCATTTGGAATGTAAATTATGTTCTTATAGGTAAGAATCCCATCCTCTTCCAATTTATATCCCTCATACTTCTATTCAAGGCCTTGCTGCTGCAATTTGTCTTTTACCTGCACATACATTTCATCCATAGCAGTATGATTAGCAATCTTCTATCTCAAATCTGATTGGAAAATACCAAGAGATGACACATGTATTTCCAGCACCTTCCTGTTGAGTGCAATAGCTACTTTATTCTCTTTTCCTTTTATGTGTTTTATTTCAAAATCAAACTCACATAAAAACTCCAACCATCTTGCTTGCCTAGCATTTAGAGTAGGTTGATCAAACAAATACTTCAGACCACAATGGTCTGTCCTTAGCTCAAATCTTATGCCCATCAAGTAATGCCTCCACATCTTGAGAGCATGTACTATGGATGCAAGTTCTAGATCATGAGTGGCATAGTTCTTCTCATGCTCCTTCAACTTTCTTGACTTGTAACATATCATGTGGTTGTCTTGCATAAGGACTCCTTGAAGCCCTTGACCACATGCATCGGTACACACCACAAAATATTTTTTTGGGTGTGAAATCTTCAAGACTAGTGCACTTGTGAGAATATTCTTCAACTGCTGGAAGCTTTCTTCACACCTTGGTGTCCATTCAAACTTTATTCCCTTCTTTTTCAAATAAGTGACTGGATGTGCAACCTTGGAGAATCCTTCAATGAATCTCTTGTAGTATCCTACAAGTCCCATAAAAGATCTTACATCTATCACATTTCTTGGAGTAGGCCAATTCACAATGGCCTCAATCTTCTCAGGGTCTACAGTTATGCCCTCATTTGAGATAATGTGACCCAAATAATGAATCATATCTTTATAGAATTCACACTTGCTCAGCTTTGCATACAACTTATTCTCCCTGAGCAATTGCAATGTCAACCTTAGATGCTCTTCATGCTCTTCCTCATTCTTCAAATAAATAAGAATGTCATCAAGGAAAACAAGAACAAACTTGTCCAAATACCTCTTGAAGACACTATTCATAAGGCACATAAATGTAGCTGGTGCATTTGTGAGACCAAATGGTACCACTACAAACTCATAATGTCCATAACTTGTTCTAAAGGTTGTCTTATGAATGTCTTCATCCTTGATTCTTACCTGATGGTAACCAGACCTTAAGTCAATCTTGGAAAATACCTTTGCTCCTCTCATTTGATCAAAGAGGTCATCAATCCTAGGCAAAGCATATTTGTTATTCATAGTGACTTTGTCCAGCTGTCTATAATCAATACACAACCTGAGTGTACCATCTTTCTTCTTTACAAATAGAACTGGTGCTCCCCAAGGAGACACACTTGACCTGATATACTTCTTCTCCAACAACTCTTGCAGCTGCATCTTAGCTCTAGAATTTCTGGTGTACACATCCTATAGGGTGTCTTGGACACAGGTGCTACTCCTAGCACAAGTTCAATTGTGAAATCAATGTCTCTCTTTGGACGAAGCCCAGGAATCTCATCAGGAAACATATCCCTGAATTCCTGCAACACATGAGAGTCCTCCAACCTAGGAGTTGCATTCTCTCTTTCCTCCAAAATATGATCTACATACAACTGGAAACCTTTCCTACATAAATTTTTCAACTGCATTGCTGAAATCTGCCTTACAAAAACCACCTTTGGAATGCCTCTTACAACTCTTGGGTTACCTTCTTCATCCATGCATTCAAAAGTCTTATTATAACAGTCAAGCTTAACTCCATGGGCTTCTATCGAATCCATTCCAATCAGAATGTCATAAGAACCAATTGGTAGAACATTCAGATCTACACAAGTGACCAATCCATTCATAACCAATGGACATTTCTCTACCACTTCACTAACCTTTCTCTTAGTTCCAGTGGCTAGCTGAACTAACCAAGATTTGTTATGATTTAACTTCTTAAAAGCACAAATCTCGACTACTCTAGGAGTAATGTAACTGTGAGTAGAACCAGGGTCAATCAAAATAGAAATAGATTGCTCAACAATCTTACCTGAAACCTCAACCACATTTGACTGATGATATGCTTGGCAATCCTCCAGTGCTGCATAAATCCTAGGGATGACCCTTGCTACTTGTCCCATTGTTTCTACTTCTTGAATGTTGTAAGTTGGCCTTGCATTCTCATTCTCAAGTGGACAATTCCTGTGCATGTGGGGTCCTCCACATTTCCAACATTAGAGTGGTTATCTGTTATGTTGTGCATCTCTTGGATTTTCTCCCACCACTCTGGCTAGCTACTTCTGTTGATTCCTGAAGTTAGAAGGTTTGAAATCTTTATTCCTTTCGTCAGACTTCTCATTCTTTTTTTCCTTCCATGTCTTATGGTAATCAGGTTTGCCTTTGTTTTGCTCATAGCAATACTTAGCTTTCCTTTTTGCTTCTTCCAAAGTTCTAAGTTCATAAAACTCAATTTTGTCTATGTAAGACTGAGGAAATTGACTCCGGAAATGTTGGATTTTCACCTTTTCATCTTTAATGTACCTTACATGCCTCAAAAGTTCCAGGAACTTGTTTGCATACTCTTCCATGATCTTCTGTTCCAATCTCCACTCATGGAATTCTTTAATCTTATCATAATAGTACATGTCAGAAAGGTACTTCTGCTTGAAATACTTCTGGAACTGTTTCCACACAATCTTCCTTTTATTAATCTTCTTTACTTTCCTGAAGTGTTCCCACCATATGTATGCTCTTCCAATCAAATTGAATATGTCTACCCTAGCCTTCATATTTCCAAAGTAGTCTTGGACTTGGAAATATTTTCTCATCCCAAGAAGCCAAGCTTTAGCTTCTTGACCGTTCTTTACCTCACCATTAAAGGTAGGCAACCTTGTCTTCTTAAATTCATCACGTGAGCGATTCTGGTAATGCCTCTTTTTCTTATTCTTGTGATAATAATAACTTGATCCGCCAATGGATCCTTCAGAGTCAGATGACCTACTGGGAGATTTCTTTCTTCTTCTAGCAATGCTCTTACTACCTTCTAGTCTTACTATTCGGTCACCAGAGTTCATCCGCCTCTGGATGTCTGTCAACCTTTGCAGCATGGCTGCATTTAGCTAATTCTACTTCTCCTAAGCCTTAACCAGTCTTTCATTATCCACCCTATAACTTTGCATCTCCACCCTTAGGCTTCTCATGGTGGATGCAAAATCTGGGGGAGTATCTTGAAATCTTCTCCCACTAGACTCTGTCTCAGCCTTCCCAACTCGGATGTTTTCTCCCATAACATCTTCCTCATGCTCGTAGGGATTATGTGCATCATCATACATGTCATATGTCCTCATGCCTCAGCTGAACCAACTTTACCGAAATGCACTATCTGGAATGTTGCCTTTGAACGTGACTATGATTCTGCAAAATGTGTTAATAAACACAATTGTTAGCTGCATAACATTCACAAGAATTTATACATCACCTACCTACATTTGGAAAATTCATATATTGACAACTTTGTCAAAACACTAAATTTTTTTTTCACAAAGAATGACTGTCTCAAGGGTACAACGGGGGTCAAGGGGGCTTCGCCCGATCCCTTCTGATCAAACCGTTCGCTACATCGAAAAACTTCTAGGGTTTCTTCTGATAGATCCTTTCTCTGTGTCGAAAAACTTTCTGACTTCCTTCTGCTGCGTCGAAAAAATTTCTGACTTTCAACCGCTGCGTCAGAAAACTTCCAGGGTTTCTTTCGACGGATCCTTCCGCCGCATCAAAAAACTTTTCGACTTCCACCTGCTGCATCAAAAAACTTTCTGACTTTCATCTGTCATTGCGGAAGACTTCCCAATTTTTCTTCCGATGTTGCGGAAAACTTCCCAAGTTTTCTTCCACTGTTGCGGAAAACTTTCAAACTTTTCTCTGATTTTTCATACTTAGAAAAAAATTTGAAAATATTTTTTCTTCTTTGATGGGGTAAATTTCCTCCTTTCCCACCGACACCATCGGTTGTGATCCCTGTCAAATCCATTCATTTCTCTTCAGTGACACTATCATGGCCACCCTCGTCGGCTTCCCTCAGACAATGCAGCCGACGTATCAGCTCGGATTTGCCCTTCATGTCGATATGGCCACTGCTGCATCATCAGCTCGAATCTTCCAACCCAGCTGCCACTATCGGCTCGTCTTTAGCTTTTGCATCTGACACTGTCGTTGCGGCTTCAATCATCTCAGCCGACAAAGGAGAATTCTCTCCAACACTTAGAAAATTTTGGAATTTTTTTGTTGTTAGCTTCTTCCTACTTAATACAGGTTGATTCTTCATGGCCCATGGAGGCCCAAAGTTGCAACACGAGCTCTAATACCACACTATCATGTCCCCACCCCTCATACTGACGATGGAGAGGATGCGACTAGAATGTTATCATATCCGGGAAACTAGCCCCATGAACATAAAATGAAATGCATTGAACTAACAACATGCACGGATGCATAAATCATTAACATACAACGGAAGCAAAATACATTCCATTCATTCACATGTTCACCTTAATTCATTTAAAGCAAATACAACTGCAGATATTTAAACACAAGAATACTTATCTCCGAAGCGAAGCTCGTCCCACAACCAACTATGTCACTGCAATGTTCTACCCAACCATAGGCCAGTGTGCTCATCAATCTCTCAGCAGCACTGCCACCCCCGAGCTGGGCATGATTCCCACAAGGAATAAGTAACACTAGCAGGCTCACACATAGCCAAGGATACAACAAAACTCAGCCAAGCCAACACAGTTGGGTTTATCAAGCTGCAAAGGAGCTGGAAAGGCTGACTGCTAAGCTAGTGAGCTCAACCACAGAGCTATGGACACCTACATCATATCTAGCCTTGATTTTAAAACATCTACACACCCAACAGAAGGAGCATCCCCTTCTCTGCTACACAGTCCCTTAGGTTATGCCTTCCCTTCCAGTGCTATTCAAGGTGTGCAAAGAAGAAAACCATCCCCGTATATCTGTCTGTGAGGTTCCTTCTCACAGTAGGTTTATCAAGCTAGCAAGACCCCATTTCCCCTCCCAAACCAGTTCAGACCAAACAGCAGAGGAAACACAGCAATTGAAAGGTTCTCGGCTTGAAGGAAAACATCTTGGGATCCAAAATTAGAAGTGTCAACTAAGGAAAAACAACCCCTCAACCAAAATTGATTTCACCAAATGATCAATAGTTTCATGTGGGTGAAAACGGCTCAACAACCACTCAGAAATTGTGGTTTCTTCCTCAATCTATTGGGAAGTTCCAAAATCGACCTCCAATCGTGGCAGAATGGAAGCAAACTACAAAATCGTGCAGGAGAAAATGGAGGATGTAGGACTGAGGAGAACAACATCTGCGTGAGTGAGGAATGCTTGTGCATGAGTGAATGAGGAAATCATTGTTTCCTGCACGTGAGTGTAGAATGTGGTTGTCTTCCTCCATATGAGGGAGAAATGAATGCGATCTCCTCATTTGGGCATGTGTGTGGTCAAAGACTAACGGCCCTACCAGAATTGACAGCTGCCCACACCTCCCAAGGCCCCAAGGAAATAACTGCCCAACTAACTCTTGGAGAAATTTAAATGGCTGGTGAATAAGATAAGAAAGGTGGTTGACAGTTGATGGGTTCTCCTTTTAACACTTGGCTTTTCCCCATTGGCTCAGAGGTTAAATATTCCCCCCACCTTATCCTTAGGAAATCATTCCCCCATCACTTTAATGTTGCATTGACATAGCTGGTTGTGGGTATTTTAATTTAATTGCATATTTACATGATGTCCAAAATTATAATGTGCCTGGCTAGCACGAAATACCATTGGCGGTGATTTTAATCGCTGAAACCTAAAATGCTAAATTGATGGTGGGGCTTTTTCCTTTAGCTCCTCACCATGATTAATTACAATATATACATCATATACATTTTTAATGCAAACGGGGTCAAAACCGGGGTGTTACATTCGTAGTGTATGGGAGTCGTAGGCCTCTGTTAGGAGAGACATACCTGCTATATTTGGGAGCTCACTTATCCTCCCTATTTGTTTGTTTGCATTTGACTTAGTTTCACTTAGGGGTGTTCTCTTTGTGCGTTAGTTTTCTTTAGGGACCGTAATTAGTTGAGTCTTTGTTATTTTGTGGAGTTATTGTGGATCGATTTTCGGCACCTCGTTGATCTCGATGCTTAGCAAGATTAGTGCCTTGTGACCCTCCTTCTCCTCCTTGGAAGAGGACCAGGCATTCTAGGAAACCTTTATCACATGGTGATTCACACACAGTTCTCACCATGAGTACTACATCTGAGAACCTGAAGTTCCCTCTGTCTCCATATTATGGAATAGGGGAGGAACCATATGGATACCTGGAACTCTGGTTTATACTGGCCCTTGTGGGGTTGGTACTTCCCATACTACAAAACCCCAACTGTCATATTTTACAACTGCCCATAATAAGTTTTCCGCAGAGAGGTCGAGTGTTGAGACTCATCCTACTCCCTCTAGCATAGGCTTGTTTACATTCAGCATGCCATATATCACTACTATTATCCCATCACTCGCCATCATTCCTAGTGCGGACCCTAGTTTTGAACTAGGGGGCATCACAGCCCCTTACCTTGCTCATATATTTGGGAGTGGTCATATTCCACCCTCTACTCCATTTGTGGGGGGGGTTTCACTCCCTTCATCCAGTCTCAACACCAATGTTCACCCTAAACGGGGTGATAGTGGATACGTGAATGTTGGGGTTATGACCTACATTCCATCTAACATCCCATCATCCACCACACTCGTTCCTTGAAATTATTTTTTTATGTCAAACCCTCCTTATATCCCGCACGGTCCCTAGGGAAGTGGCACTCCATTTAGCTATGTTTTCCCCTTGTCAACTGGTGTCATTTTCTATTTAGGTTATGTACCTCCCTGGATGTCAGGGGGTCAACCTACCTATCAGTCTTATAACTATGGTTATATGGAGCCTCCTTCTCAGGGTATTCCTAATTATCAAATCCCCTTGTGTCATTATATGGGACATATGGGAGGTGGTTATTATCCGACTAGTTAAGGCCACTCCCTTTATCAAAATCAACCCTATATGAACCAATCCTTTTGGGGGGCATGGAATTTAATGGCACAGCCTAGGCTCCCCTTTTTTACTACTTTAAACCTACCTGACCTTTCAAAGTTGACCAACAATCTGATATCTCATGGTCCGATGTGGTCAGTCGTTCCTGCCAAGATTCCTTTAAACATTATGAAGTTCGAAGGTAAGAATGGTGAGGACCCTAGAGAGAATGTGACTACTTCCACCTTTGGTGCTCTTCGAATTCTCTGAACCATGACTCTACTCATCTACGATTGTTTCAATGCACCCTCATGGGTCCTGCCGCGAAATGGTATATAGAATTTCCTGGGGGCACATATTGGGCATTTAATTATTTATCCTTAACCTTTCTCAACCACTTTTAGCTGCTAGTACATTACGATGATGGCACCGGGCTCTTATCGAAATTTCGGCAAGATAAAGCCACACATATCTCTGATCATATTCAATATTGGCGCAGATAGAAGAGGTTGATTAAGGCCAACATTCCACCTGAGTTTCTATTAGAATGGTTCCTTAAATATTTATTACCCTACATCGTGAAGGATGTTTCAACATCGAGAGTGACTAATGAGGAGTAGGATATCTTTAGGGTCCAATAGTTGGATTTTATTTACGCTCAGTCTAGGCTTCTATATGAGATTATCCCTAACGCGCCACGGTCGAACTTTGACCCTAATCTCAAACCTAGTCCACATGCCGATGGTATTGTTGGCTCCATGAGTACCAAATTCATATACCAGGTTACCAATCAAATGAAAAAATTGTCTATTAACCAGTATGTGACCGAACAAGCTATGACCTCGCCCGCTCCCACCCAGTCGGTGAATGTGCTTTCAGTGCATTCGTCGAACCAGAAGGGAAACCAACAGCTCAAAAGGAATAGAAGAAACAAAAGAAATAATAAATGGGGTGGGAATATGAAGGAGAATCAGAATGATGACAAGAATGTGGATAATATTGGGGGGGACAAGAAACCTAAGAGGAAGGTTAAATTC
The DNA here is from genome assembly GCA_001517045.1 of Pseudotsuga menziesii. Classification (NCBI taxonomy): domain Eukaryota; kingdom Viridiplantae; phylum Streptophyta; class Pinopsida; order Pinales; family Pinaceae; genus Pseudotsuga; species Pseudotsuga menziesii. The sequence continues at coordinate 382,209 of LPNX010864765.1, forward strand.
CCTTGCAAACTTTGTGGGGGAGACCATCTCACATACTTGTGCCCTCATATTAAAGATGCCTCGAAGTACATCGCACAGAGCCCAACTGTGTTGACTAATCCTTTGCCTCATAATCAAAATATGGCTCTAAGGACCGTGTAAGCTAGAAGTAGTTCTGGTGGGCATCAAAACCCACCGGTCATGGAAGGTGGTCACGGTTGCATCAACAAGAATGATGTCAATTGCTAATGTTGTGACTCCCTCAAAAGATTATGGTTCGTCACAACCCAACATGGGTAAGGAACCTACACCTCGTAAGATTCCTTTGCATATCGATAAGCTTAAAACTGTACCTCGTATACCTAAGGGATTCCTAAAGTGTTTAGTGAACAATACTAATGCTCAAGCCACCTAACATTATTCTATTGTCGAGGATTTTGTCCATACTCCTTGTACGATGTCAACTCTTGAAGCTCTTCAGACTTGTCCTTTGCAGAGGAGAGCATTGTTTTCTTCTCTTGGGGTTGTTGATCCTAATGCCTCCATGGTAGTTATATTTGAAACTCACGAGGTTCAACCTTGCTTTCCTTACCATGTGGATTTCCAAGTCCATGTGGAGTTTCTAAATAACACCATTAAATGCACTATTGTTGACGAATCTGTTGCAACCTCGGTGATGTCTCTGGCTTGTTAGAAAGGCCTTGGCCCACCCGTGTTTTCCAAATCTATGACTATGTTGACGTTCTTTCAAGTCGCACGGCATCATTCCCTCCCTTCAAGTCCAGTTTGGGGGGAAGATCATGCCATTCAAAGTTGAGGTGGTTGATGCGCCCCTCGACTACAATCTTTTACTGGGATGAAATTGGATTTACAGTTTGAAAGTGATCGTATCATTTCTTTTTTGATTTGTGTGCTTCCCTTTTGAGGATCAAATTGTAACGATTGATCAATTGTCATTCAATAATTCTAGGTTGTCTGCATTGTCAGGAAATTCCATCCCAGACATTGATAATTCTCAGTCGACAACTGAGAATGTTGGTGTCATAATGTATATGTCATTAATGGTAAATTTTAATATTTCAGCACCAATTCTAGCTATTATTTCTACTCCTAGTAGTGACCCATCACACTTGAGTTCGGTCTCATTTCGCACTATGTATTTGGATGACCCTTGGACTCTTCCTTCTCCGAGAACCTATAATGAATATGCTATACCTAATAGGATGGAGATGTCATTGTCTGTATCAGAGACTGTATATCAAGCTTCTCTTGATCCTGTTGTAGACTCGGTTCCTTCCTCTTCACGGACGAAAGAGGAGGATCTCCTTGCATTGCCTGCTTGCGAGGTTGTGTCGTCATGCTCACATGATTTCCTTGACGGTATTTTCCTTCAGATGAAGCAATTCTTGAGGCCATGACTGGTCTAGAACAACCCTAGGAGGAGATGCATCATCCATCTTACTTCCTCCTAGATCTCGAATAGATCGAGCATGAGCACTTTAGGACGACCTTGAGTGAGAATGTTGGTCATCATGTGAACCCATTAGGCACTCATGGAATATATGCCGAAGGAGACATGGCAAATGTATCTCCTACTATTCCTATCAACATTTCTCGGATTCCTAGTAAAATCGAGAATATTTACATCAATTTTGATTGCTTACCCGATGAAATCAAAATATACACTGATATTTTTAAAGAGTTCGTGACGTATTTTCTTGGTCGTATGATGAAATGCTAGGAATTGACCCTCGCATTATTGAATATGAGATCAGAACGTATCCAAATGCCAAACCTAGTGACAGCGCTTACATGCAATGAATCCTTGAAAAGTGCCTGCCATTAAGGCTGAGATAGAGAAGTTGCTCAAAGTCGGCTTCATCTATCCAGTTCTCTTGATTGAATGGGTATCCAGCCTCATTCTGGTCGATAATAAATAGGGGACTATTCGTGTATGCACTGACTTTAGAGACCTGAATAAGGCTTGTCCAAAAGATAATTTCCCTACACCATTCATTGATCAGATTTTGGATGAGTGTGCTTGGAGCGAGGTATTTTCATTTATGGACATATTTTCAGGGTATAACCAAATCCATATCAAACCTGATGACCAACATAAAATTACATTTATTTGTCCTTGGGATACTTTTGCGTACTGAAAAATGCCTTTCGACCTTAAAAACGATGGAGCTACTTTTCAACGAGTCGTGACCTTTTCTTTCCACAACCTTAAGTGTATTATTGAGGTTTATATGGACGATTTAGCTTCCCAATTTCATTTGAGGGTGGATCACCCAGGTCATTTGTGCTTTGTTTTTGAAAGATGTCATCGGTATCAAATCTGGTTAAATCCTCAAAAGTACATATTTTGGGTGAAATTTGGTCGTTTATTAGGATTTATCTTATCTAAGGAGGGGATTAGGGTCGATGCTCTTAAGTTTGAGACAATATTACAATTGTCTCCCCCGCTCACCATCGGACACCTTTAAAGTCTCCAAGGGATGGCTAATTTCTTGTGTAGATTTGTCGTAAATTTTTCCAATTTGATCAAGGGATTTATGCACTTGTTGAAGAAGGACACTCCATTCATATGGGATGAGAAATCCCAGGAGTCCTTCGATGCCCTTAAAAATCCTTGGCATCGGCCCCATGCTTAGTCCACTTGACTATATCCGTGATTTCATGTTATATGTGTTTGTGTCTCAAGAGACGATTTGTATGGCTCTGGTTCAAGAGGATAATGAAATCCAAGAGCACATTATCTACTACTTTAGTCAGAACCTTATTGATTTTGAACTCTGATATAGTCCTATTGAGAAATTGGCCTTAGCAACTGTGCATGCAGTTCGACAATTGAGACATTATATATTTCTTTGCCAGAGTACGGTCGTAGCCCATAACAATCCATTTTAATTTGTCTTGACTATATGAATGATAAGGGGAAATATAATAAATGGATTGTTATTTTGCAAAATTCAACCTCAAATTTGTTTCAGCAAAATCGAAGAAGTCGTTAATTTTTGTGGAGCTCATGTCAAATCTCCCTAGTCTAGATCAAGATGAGATTCATGAGGATTCATTTGTAGATGAACATATATTTCTCATTTCATCTTCTAGCCCTTGGTATGGTGATATTATCATCTATCTTCAGAATTTGAAGGTTCCCCCTCACTTATCGAGGGATGAGTGTCAACGCTTATGTCATAAATCTAAGAACTACCTCATTATCGGTGACACTTTGTATCGTTGTGGGGTGGATTCCAATTTGTTTCATTGTTTGAATCACAATGAGGCTGAGGTTGTGTTGAATGATTGCCTCTGTGGGGTGTGGGGTGGTCGTTTATCTAGACTTGCTACAACCCAAAAAATCCTTAGAGCGGGTTATTATTAGTCGTCGATCTTCAAAGATTGTGTTAATGCGGTCAAGCGATGCCACCCTTTCCAGGTGTTTGCACTGAATATGTTGTCGCATCCCACCCCGTTACATCCAATTATCACTGTTGGTCCCTTCACTAAGTGGGGGGTGGATTTTATGGATTGCAACCCAGCTTCAGCTAGGGGTCATAATCACATTGTAGTGGTCGTGGACTATTTCACTAAATGGGCAGAGGTTATGCCTACAATTAAATATGATGGTGAGACGGTCACTCATTTCGTAGTCAATCATACTACCACTCAATTTAGAATCCTGAAGGAGCTTGTCACTAGCCACGGTAGGCACTTTCAAAACAAGATGATGGTGGAATTAGCCTTGAAATTAGGGTATAGGAAAGAACAATCTTCCTCGTACTACCCTTAAGAGAATGTCTAGGTTGAAGTTGTTAACAAGTCCCTTAAGGACATTCTACAAAGAACTGAAAAGAAAAATGAACTGGCATTTTATGCTTTACCTGGCTTTGTGTGCTTACCGAACCACAGTTAAGACTTCCACCGGGTTTTCTCCATATCAATTAGTGCATGGGGTGGATTCGGTCTTGTCGATTGAATGTAAAATTGTTGAAGAAATTGTCATTGATGCCAACATGGACTTTCATTGGCCCCACAAGATGTCATTGATGCCACCAAGTCCCACTTGCAGTGCCTTACAAAATGGGTTTGAGCCTTGGACCCCTTACAGAGTGGGTTTGTTCCTTGAAGCACCTTGTTCCCAGTTGATAAGGTCCTTGTACGCAAAAGGATGGATCTTGGAGCCACCACCTTATTGAAGATGTTGAAGACCCCACTGATGGTGTTGAAGACCCTGAAGATGGTCCTGAAGCCTTGATGGGCTATGGATAACCCCTAGATGAGTTGGAGAAGCATTAATGACCCATTCTTGTTGATGTATTTGTAACTTCGGAATGTATTCATCTATGTATCTTATGTATTGTAACCCGATGTTTATTCCGAGATGTATCTATAATATTATTGAGTCATATTGCCATGCCCCGATGTTCCGATCGGGAGGATCAATAATGTAAACAAGTCATGTCAAGTCATAGTGAGTAACCCTCCGATTGTCTAAGGGTTAAAGTCCCCGCAGTTCCGAGGCACTAGGGTTATTAGACTCTCCTAGTAGAGGTCGGCCCTGGTAGGGTTTTAGTAATGTCAGGATTAGTATAAATAGAGAACTGGAGTCTCTATTTATCACACAACTCACACACACTCAAGTGTAGCGCATAGTTGAGGAAGGAGAAGACACTAGGGCTAGTCAAGAAGAAGATTACTACTGTTGGGAGATCACTTACTGTTTTGGGGATTTTATTGTTTTGATGTTGATTCTATCTCTGAGGAAGTTGCAGGGTTTTCTCCTTTATGGTTTCCCCGAGGAAAACCATTGTGTTCATTGTCTCTTGTGTTTGATTGTTGTACTTGTTATTCTCTTAGTTAAAGATCCTAATAATGCTAGCTTAATGTTGAAAAACTAACATGGTATCAGAGCTAACCTGAGAAGAAGACTCTGTGCAGCTGCGGGAACTAAGGCTTCCTAGTTTGTGGATCTTCCTCCACATATTTTCAGCAAAAGTAAGGTGGAATAACTCTCCTCCTTAGGGCGCATCTTTCTGTCGAAGCAAAATCCAATTCTGAGGTTTTTCAATTTTGGACCCAACACTACTGCCGAAAATTAGGGCTTTTTATAGAAGAGGAATTTTTCAGTGAGCCCAGGCCTGGATTCATCTCCTCCCCAAAGTCAAAGTTAGGGATAAATTTCAAGGCATTTGGGTGGACAGAACTCTGGAAAAGAAAAACCCTAATTTGCTCTTGAACCAGCTCTGCAAGATTTTAGATCTGACATCTTGAACCTGGTAAGATCTAAAATCTTTTGTATTTCCATTTAAGGTTCTCAGTTAATATGACTCATCATACCAAGCTTGATGAAAAGCTTGAGGGAGCTGATAACTTCCAAGCCTGGAAGTATAGGATCTCCCTAGTCCTAGAAGAGAATGAATTAGACTCCTACATTCATGAGGAGGTTCTAGTTCCATAGGGAGATGAGGCAAAGGCCTTACATAAGAAGAGAATAGTTATGGCAAAGAGAATCATTGTTGATTCTATCAAGGATCACCTTATCCCACAGGTGTCCTCTCTTAAGACACCTAAAGCTATGTTTGATGCCCTAACCAAGTTGTTTGAAGGAAAGAACAT
>LPNX010864765.1:388345-449536 GCA_001517045.1 Pseudotsuga menziesii
TAATCTCCGCTCTCACAGGTAACATTACTCATGGTAGTAATGATTGGCTTATAGACAGTGGGACTTCCAAACATATGACTGGATTCAAGGAATCCTTTGTAAGGCTGTCAGAACATGAATCACCTCACAAGGTGAAGCTAGGAGATGACTACCAATATCCAATAAAAGGTAGTGGGGAATCTTCATATAAACTAGACTCTAGTAAGTCTCTAACAATGAAAGAAGTATTGTTTGTGCCAGGACTCAAGAAGAACCTTCTCTCCATATCAGCATTGGATGCAAAAGGAATGCGGGTTGCATTCATAGATGGTCAAGTCATTATCTGGACTAAAGGAAAGACTATCGATGATGCGGTAGTAATTGGAGAACAAGAAGGAGGATTGTACAAATTGAAGGACCATCCAGAACAGGCCTTAGTCCATGACATAGTAGAGCCAAATGAGCTTTGGCATAGAAGACTTGCACATGTGCATTACAGAGCACCACCTATTGCAAGCAAAGTTGTTAAAGTTCTTCCAGAATTCCAAGCAAAACATGATGGTGCCTGCAAAGGATATGCGAAAGGAAAGAATACAAAGAAGACATTTCCCAGAAGTCAGCCATCTCAGAATATTTGGCTGCCCTGTATACATTCACATTCCAAAAGAGAAGAGAACAAAATTAGATCCTTCAGGAAAGAAGGGTGTATTTGTGGGATACTCTGAAAGCTCGAAGGCTTACAGAATATATTTCCTAGGATACAAGAAGATTGACATCAGCAGGGATGTGACATTTGATGAAGACACGGCTTACAACAAATCCAGAAAGAGACCTGCTAAAGAAACTGAAGAAGCAAAAGCAGAAGCACCCAGAATTCATGATACAACCATGAATGAAGAAGCTCAAGAAGAAGATAGAGAATTTGAAGAACCACAAAGACCTGTAGATCCACCTCTGGAGAAGAATACTCATAAGAGGAAACCTGCTTGGGTACGAGAACTTATCCAAGGTGCGGAAATATATGGGGCTCCAGAAGAGAATCACAGAGAAAGAAAGAGGACCAAATCCTGCTCCAAGTATGTAGCCTTACTATGTGATTTCATTGATAAAGAACCTTCCAGTTATGAAGAAGCGGCAGAATGGAAAGGATGGAAGGATGCTATGGTCGAAGAGTACCAATCAATCATGAAGAATGATGTCTGGGATGTTGTCCCAAGACCAAATGGGAAGTCAGTAGTAACTTCCAAATCGATCTACAAGATCAAGCATGCTACGGATGGTAGCATTGAAAAATATAAGGCAAGATTTGTAGCTCAAGGTTTCTCTCCGAAAGAAGGAATAGGCTATGAAGAAACCTTTGCACCTGTAGCTAGATACACTTCCATCAGATCAGTACTTGCTCTGGCTGCAGTGATGAAATGGAAGATACACCAGATGGATGTCAAGACTGCTTTATTGAATAGTGTAGTGGAAGAGGAAGTGTATATAGAACAACCACTCGGTTTTGAGACACATGACAGGAAGTCTCATGTGTGTAGATTGAAGAAAGCCCTATACGGTTTGAAACAGGCACCCAGGACCTGGTACGGCAGAATTGACAGCTTTCTATCCAGTTTGGGCTTTACTAAGAGTAAAGCAGATTCCAACCTTTACTACAAGGTTGAGGATGGAAACCCAGTGATGCTTCTACTATATGTAAATGATTTGTTTGTGATAGGTATGGATGGGTTGATTGCTGATACAAAAAGAAAGCTTGTTGCCGAGTTCGAGATGAAGGACTTGGGTATGATGCATTACTTTCTAGGTATGGAGGTGTGGCAGAGTACAGATGGAATCTTCCTTGGACAAGGGAAGTATGCAGTAGAGATCTTGAAGAGGTTTGTGATGATGGACTGCAAGGCTATAGCCACACCGATGGCATCAAACCTGAAGCTACTGAGTGATGCTTCATCAGAGTTGGTTGATGCTATGATGTATCGTCAGATGATTGGGTCATTGATGTACCTGACGAACACAAGACCAGCTATTTGCTTTGCTGTGAACACCTTGAGCCAGTTTCTGACAGATCCGAGACATGTTCACTTGACTGCTGCAAAGCATATTCTGAGGTACCTGAAGGGTACAGTTGACTATGGGCTCAAGTACGATGCAAATCAAAATATTAACCTGGAGGGTTATGTTGATTCAGATTGGGCAGGCAGTGCCATCGATAGGAAGAGCACTTCAGGGTGTTGCTTCAGTATGGGGTTAGGTGTGATCTCTTGGTTTAGCAGGAAGCAATCCTGTGTGGCACTGAGTACAGCTGAAGCAAAGTATGTCGTAGCTTGTTCAGCTAGTTGTGAGGCAGTATGGCTACGGAAGCTACTATCTGATTTATTTGATCTCCAGTTGGATGCTTCTTGTATACATTATGACAACCAAAGTTGCATAAAGTTGTCAGAGAATCCAGTGTTCCATGACAAGTCGAAGCATATCAAGATCAAGTACCACTATATCAAGGATATGGTGCATAGGGGAGTAGTGAAGCTCCAGTATGTTGCGACGAAGGAACAGATAGCTGATGTATTGACGAAGCCATTGGCTAGGGTGAAGTTTGAGTACTTCAGGGAGAAGCTTGGTGTTCTCCAAATCAAGATTTCCTCCAAGGGAAACTGATGAGTCCCATAGCCATTCCGACATGGTGAGAGGATTGGTTCCTTCCATGGTTAGATGTAAGGGCTGAGCCATTCGGTCATGGGGAGAGGATTGGTTCCTTCCATGTCAGATATAAGTGCTAAGATGAGTAGCCATTCTGACGAGTAGGTCAGATATAAGGGCTGAGCCATTCTGTCATGGTGAGAGGATTACTTCCTTCCATGTCAGATATGAGTGTTGGCCATTCTATCGAGTAGGACATATGTAAGGGCAATTTCCATTCTTTGAATGGAGTTGCCTAGTGAGGTACCAGGAACACTCAGTCTAGGACTGAGTAGCCATTCTGATGTGATAGAGGGATGTGTTCCCACTTGATCAGATGTTAGGGCTGAACCATTCTGTCATGGCTAAAGGATTAAGTTCCTTCCATGTCAAATGTGAGTGTTGGCCATTCCAACGAGCAGGTCGGATGTAAGGGAAACTTCCATTCTCTAGGAGAATGGAGGCACCTAGTCAGTTACCAGGTAGCTCAGTCGAGGAGGACTGGGGGCCATTCTGATATGACTGTAGGATTGGTTTCTACAAGATCAGATGTGAGTGCAAGCCCTTTCATCATTGTGAGCAGGATGTGTTCCCACCTGGATGAATGTAAGTGCAGAAATATTTCATCATTGTGAGCAAGATGTGTTCCCGCCTGGATGAGAGTCTTTCATCATTGTGAGCAGGATGTGGTTCCGTCCTGGGTGGAAGAATAGAGTTCTTCCATCATTGTGAGTAGGATGTGGTTCCATCCTGGATGAAAGTGAGGAAATCTTCCATCATTGTGAACAGGATGTGGTTCAGACCTGGGTGAAAGAACAGAGTTCTTTCATCATTGTGAGCAGGATGTGGTTTCGGCCTGGATGGAAGTGCAGAACTCTTCCATCATTGTGAGCAGGATGTGTTCCAGCCTGGATGGATGTGAGTACTGTGCCCTTCTGACAAGTAGGTCAGATGTAAGTGCTGAAGCCTTTTCACAGATGATAGTAGTTGTGTCCTATCATGCTGGTGAATGTGAGTGCTAAGCTTTTCTGACCAGTAGGTCAGATATAAGTGCTGAAGAAGACCTACATGGAGGCTATGCCTACAACCAGCATGAAAAAGGGCTGGCTCTGTAGAACTTCCTGTGACGAGAAGAATCATGAGATAGCACCAGGGATGATCCAGATCGAGTGATGATCGAGATCCAGTTATGATAGCCAGCGATGATACAAATCGAGTGATGATCGAGATCCAGTGATGATGATCCAGCAGTGATGATCTAGATTGAGTGATGATCGAGATCCAGTGATGACAGCCAGTGATGATCCAGATCCAGTGATGACAGCCAGTGATGATCCAGATCCAGTGATGATGCCTCATGATGATCCAGATCTAGTGATGATGTCCCATGATGATCCAGATCCAGTGATGATGTCCCATGATGATCCAGATTGAGAGATGATCCAGATCCAATGACTTGAAGACTCAAGAAGACCTGAGATGCAAATGATGAGATGATCCAGTTGATACAGAGAAGAAGACCAGTGCTGAAAATTGTGTCGAAAGAATACCTTCCTAGTTAAGAGGGAGTGTTGATGTATTTGTAACTTCGGAATGTATTCATCTATGTATCTTATGTATTGTAACCCGATGTTTATTCTGGGATGTATCTATAATATAATTGAGTCATATTATCATGCCCCGATGTTCCGATCGGGAGGATCAATAATGTAAACAAGTCATGTCAAGTCATAGTGAGTAACCCTCCGATTGTCTAAGGGTTAAAGTCCCTGCGGTTCCGAGGCACTAAGGTTATTAGACTCTCCTAGTAGAGTTCGGCCCTAGTAGGGTTTTAGTCATGTCGAGATTAGTATAAATAGAGAACTAGAGTCTCTATTTATCACACAACTCACACACACTCAAGTGTAGCTCATAGTTGAGGAAGGAGAAGACACTGGGGCTAGTCAAGAAGAAGATTACTGCTGTTGGGAGATCAGTTACTGTTTTGGGGCTTTTACTATTTTGGTGCTGATTCTATCTCTGAGGAAGTTGAGGGGTTTTCTCCTTTATGGTTTCCCCGAGGAAAACCACTGTGTTCATTGTCTCTTGTGTTTGATTGTTGTACTTGTTATTCTCTCAGTTAAAGATCCTAATAATGTTAGCTTAATGTTGAAAAACTAACAATTCTATGGTCATTCATGCTCTGATGGCATCATAGTACCCCATGAGAAGACCCGGCTACCCTACATATGGTGGCATGATGGATATTGACCCTTGAGGGTATCCTAGTGTGGTTGAGGTGGTTGAAGAATCCTATGAATCATATTACTTGTTTAAGAATCCATGATGAAGTCCTTGGACCCACGATTAGTGGTTTGATGACCTTGCAACCCTTATTGGGGTCATGGAGCTCTTATATTATGATGATGACCTTGTATGGTCCTTGAAGGGATATGGAACCCCTGGTATGATGAAAAAGGCCATGGAACCCCTTATGAAGACCTTGATACCCTTTCAAAGGTCATGGAGCCCACTACTTGAACTTGACATGGTTAGATGGCATGATGATGTGGTCTTTGGTGACTTAATGAAGTCATGGAACCTTGTGAAGACCTTGATTCCCATTGTTTGCACTTGATGTGGTTAAGGCACCCACACACATATTGGCTTGATGATGGTCCATTTAGTGACAAGATTGAAGCCCATGATGGCATCTTACACATGGCATGCCATTAAAATCCCTAGTGGCTTGATGCAACCCTATGAAGATGTGGAGGACACACTCCCATGAATTTTAAATGTTGTGCTTGACTTTGAAGGATGTTTTAAAAGAATAAATAAATAAAAATACATAAGGTTGACCATTGAGGTGGTAAGAAAAATAATAAAAATACATAAGGTTGACCATTGAAGTGGTAAGAAGTTTGAAATCCTTGGTCATACATATGGCTTATGTGGTGGACACCCTATTATATGGAAAATAAAATACATGCAATTTTTTAGTAAGGTTTGACCATTGAAGTGGTAAGAAGTTTGAAGTCTTTGGTCATACATATGGATTATGTGGTGGACACCCTATTATATGGAAAAGAAAATACATGCAATTCTTTGGTAAGGTCTGACCATTGAAGTGGTAAGAAGTTTGTGTGACAATTAAAAATTCAAATTACAATTTTTAATTAAAAAATAAAATTCTTACCACTCTTACCTTTGAAGACAAGTCGGCCAGCATGAAACATGTCCACTTTAATGTATATATAAACACATCCAAAAACAATCAATGGTGTAAGTAGAGAACTGAATTCGTGGATATTCGTTAGATTTTTTTTCGCAGCAGCAAAGGAGCAACTCGTTTTTACAGAGAAAATTTTGGGCATCTTCATTAAAATTGGCATAGCTTTCTCATACGGAATCGGAATTACAAAAATCTTACATCCTTGGAAAGCTTGTTACGAGGGCTATGTGATGACATGATCTAGAATTAATTTTGGTTTGTCTATTGTTTCTTAATATTGTTATCTTCGGAAAGGTGTGGTTCATTCTTCTTGGTTTCTCTTGTGATGGCACATGTCTATCATGGATAGAGTTCATCTTTGATCTTAGTATGTGAGCCTCTATATTGGTATATATATTTGGAGTCATTATGCAGGCTATGATGATGATGTTTCATACCTTTATGCTATGATATGATACACTTTATGATGATAATGCATGTGATAATGATGTACACTCTATGATGTTGATGCACTCCTATACAATCTGATGTACATGCATACCATAGTGTGATGATGCTCTCTTATGCACTATGATGTATACTTGATGATGATGATGTATAACCTATGATTATGATGCATACCCTATGACGATGATGCGTGCCTTATGTTCAGTGAAATCAAAGCATAATTACGTGTTCAGTAATTGTGTATGATGAGGTGTGCAATGATGTACATGAGCAGTGTATGGCAGTGAAATGACTTATCAATATATTTTGATGAGTGGCAGTGATGAGCAGCAGAGTTGAGCAGCAGTGATGAGCAGCGGAGTTGAGCAACAGTGATGAGCAGCTGTGATGAGCAGTGGAGTTGAGCAACAGTGATGAGCATATTGACCAGAGATTGATGAGAAATGTTGACCAGCAGAGTGATGACAGAGATTGATGTGCAGAGTAGAGGTTGGTTATGCAGCAAATCCATATGATTTCTTGCAAGAAGAATCTTGCACTTGGGGATTGGAATCCTCAAACCCTTCTTAGTTGGAGCTAAGAAAACTAGGTTGGGTCCTGTTATGATAGTTGGTGCTCTTTTCATTAGTTAGTGTTGATTGTAATCGAGAATATTGTTGTCTTCCATGTACAATAAATAAAGATCAAAATTCCATATATTCTTGTGTCTCTTTTGATGTGATGTTGTGCTTATGACTCATGATGAATTTGATTATGCAATTGATGGCATAATGGTTGATATACCCCGATTTATTAAAATAAGGTAAACAAATTATAATTTCTCTCACACTTATTCACCCCCCCCCACCCTCTTAGTATGGCCATTGTGTCCAACAAAAATTCCTTCTTTGAAACTAGCCATAGAATTTTTTCCTGACACTTCTGAGTTAAAGGATCTTTTGGTCCACTTAGAGCACCGTGATGAGCAGTGTCGGGATGCCATAGTGGTTCTAGAGACAAATAAGCATCATATTAAGGCTTGGTATGATAAGTATGTTTGTCCCCGTCAATTCAGTGAAGGTGACTTGGTCTTCCTGTATGATCTATCTAATGAACCATTAGGGCAAGTAATTTTAACCCCATGTGGCATGGGCCTTATGTAGTGAAACATGTCGTAGATAAAGGGGACTATGAGCTAGAATATTATGAAGGAAATTCCTTGGTGGATCTTATAAATGGGCTCTATCTTAAGAAATACTATGCTTGACCTTTAGCCAAGGTTGATATCTTGTATATTACTGTACATTTTGTGTAGCTTTTTTTTGGTTCCCTTGTAGTGTTATCGGTTTGTTGACATGCTTCCTTTTTGTGGTAGATGTCGTCGAAATATTCGGTCTATTTAGGATTTGGTGATGGTGCAAGTTGCCACACCTAGAACATAGCTTTGGTTTCCTAGTTTATCTATGAACCCGAGGGTCATTTGGTGTCTTCAAGAGGTGTGCATCTCTTTCCATTGTCAAACAATGTTGTTGAATATAATGTCGTGATTGAATTATTACGTGATTCCATTACCAATGGTATCCGATCTCTTGAGGTTTTCCTTGACTCACAGTTAGTTGTGTCATAGTTAAATGGATTGCATTGTATCAGGGATCCTACTTTGTTATGAAGGTTCTTAAAGGTAAGATTGTTGGAGCGACAATTTGATTACATTACATACATTCATATACCTAGAATTTATAATCATGCTATCGATTCATATGAAAATTACGTGTTAGATTGGCACTTGTCACATCAATAAAGAAGCATGAACATTAAAAACATTCACATTTAAGCACATGTGTAAATATATCAACCGATCACTATAAGGTTTTAATTCTGAATAGAGTTCAAAAATGGTGTCATAAGACAAAATTTCATAATACAAAATGGGGCTTTAAGCCACCAAAATATACACAGTCGATACAAAATGTCCAGCTAGGCATTTATGCATGTGGTCCTAGGTGATGATCATGATAAAACACTACTGCATTAGCCAACCACCTGAATAACCTAACCCATGGACGGGGTACCCCAACTACATGCCTCTGCATAGCCTCAGGAAATTCCTCAACCTGCACCATGGGTATCATGTGTTTTATTCGAGCAATGTTGCCATGTATGTTTTGTAGCATCTGCTCGGCATTAGTGTCGATCATCTCATCACCTCGTCCCCTCTATCAATGTCGAGGGAAACCATCTGGTCACCGTGGACCTACGTTTGCGTACATAAACCTAATATCAGTACTTGATACCACCAAAAACATGTTTTTTATTTCCATATATATCAAAAATACAAAAAAAATCAAATAATTTAAAAAACACAAATGGGATCTTACCTATATCTCTGTATACAAACTCTGGTGGTAGTGGCATGTCTGGATCTCCACGAAAGTCAATCCCTGCATAGGGATATTCATCTATGGTGATGATTTTTCATCGCCACCAGTGGAAGAGGTCAGGTGGGAAAGGAGTAGGTGTCCTACCTCCCCCTAACCTCTACATCACCTCTGCCCAGCGTGTCTAGGTTGGATCTCGTAGACTATGAGGAGGGACCTCAACTCTAGGTTTGAGACTCAGTACCCTATCAAAAAAGAAAGTGATCATAATGTTGGCAAAATCGAATTTCTTTATCCTACCCAGCTTGCAGTCAGTCAATTGTTGTTTCATGGTGCTCAACAGTGAGGTGATCCAGTCATATACCATAGGTCTCATACACTCTACTGAGTAGAACATGAGAGGTTGTGATGCTTGATGAAGTGATGTTAACCCTGTTACTCTTGCCAATGCCAGAACTATCACTTTGAGACTGAGACTCTGGATAGAGTTCACTGGAACTTGACTTTCGATCTTCTCTGTGTCAAGAATGTAATACCCAGCTATGTACTCCTCAATAGTGAGTCCTTCGCCTAATCCACGAGCTCGTAGGTTCACTACCTTGCCTCGACGGGATAGTCCTGTAATTAAGTATATGTCTTCTACTTCTAGTCTCAATGGCATACCTTCCAACATGAAGGCCTCTGTGTCTGGATCCCAGCAATCTACAAATATATGTAGGAGTCTTGGTTGGGCCCTCAAACCCCCAAGGTTCCAAAATTTATACAAACCACGCCTTCTTAAGGATTGTTGAGAATTTATGTCACCAAGAACTTCCCTATCAACATCTTCATGCTCACGTTCTCTCCATTCCAAAACCACCCTGCCAAGAAAAACCAAAAACTTGTGAGTTTTCCCCATTTATTTGGACATCTGCATCCCTTTACCCGACTGTTTTTTACAATAGGTGCATATATACGTGGGTCATCTTTGCTTTTTCCATGTACATCCAGCCCTATATGCGGCATGATGAACTGTGACCTGCGTGGTCCAGGATTCCTATCTTTGGGTGCCTCATGCTTGAAAATTCACCACTAAAAATAAAAATTAATACATTGAATGCATAGAGAATGTGGTTATGGATTTCCTGGTCTTAATGGCTATGGATCTCATGGCCCGAAGCTCTCAAAATCTTCGTTTGAAATCTCGAGGTCCAACTAGCTCCAAATGGACTATTGTGGGTAAAAAAACAAATGGTATGGTAAAAGTTCAATTTTTTACTATTTATTAAAAAAATTACCCACTTTTCCTATAGTTTGGATTTCTTATTAACTATTTTCAGTTGTTTGGCCTAATATTGTTGTGTAGGAACCCCTTGTGGTGCACTTTCACTGAGACTTTGACTCGTTCATTCCCATGGAAAGTATAATACTAAGCTAGCATATAGGATAGGACCACTTTCCACATGCATTTTGCATTATACTATGACTACGCCACCTTGACCATAGGTACGAACCCACTTCGTGATGTCACAGAACCTTCATACTAATACCAAAAGTGGCATTACGTAAGAGGTAGAGCTTTCCTAATCATGGATACCCTAGTTAGATCCTGTTTTTTCATTTGGTGCCCATGCTGAGCATCCTCCCTTAGGTTTGGGAGTCCCTTGTAGTCATGCCATGCCTTTGAGTAAGAACTTCATACTCCTTAAAACTTTATGATGGCCATATCCTATAGGGACTCCCATTTATATCAAGTTTTAATTGCCTTTGCATGTGTCCGCTTGTCGTATTGAGCCTTACACCGACTTCCTGCTTTAGTTTTATATGCCATATAGCCCGAGCTTGTCTCAATCCTGGCCAAGCAAAGCCTTTCATATATATTTTGTAGCTTGATTATCCCATACTTGGAGGAAACATCCCCCCGAGTGTCCTTATCCTGCATATGCTTCCTTGCATCAAGCATAGGTATGTTCCACTGTGTTGGCAGGAGGTTTTGGTATAAGTTAGTTGTGCAGCATCGTGGATGCTACGCAAGGTGGAAAACGGCACACAAGTCATAAATAGAATATTTTATGTATTTTTGGTCATGTTTTGTAGTTTTCGACCGCATTTTGTGGATAATGGTCACTATTTTGTAGAATCTGTTAAGAGTTGGTTAGGAAGTTGGTTAAGTGAACGACCGATGTAAAGCCACAAGCCTATAAGTAGATGTTGAATTACAAATGTTAGGGGGGTTCAAATGTCTGGGTCAACTTCTTAGCGGTTGTTTGGAAGAGACAGATTTGGATGATTTTTGGCATTTGTTGATCTGTTTTGAGAACTCTTGTTTTGTTGCGGAAGTTAATATGGCATGACGAAAGTTGAGCAAAATTACTGCGTCTTTTACTGTTTTCCCATTTTCCTGTTTTCTGTGATCCAAAAGTGACTATAATGCATATGTGCGACATGGATATGTGATTGATGCGATGTGTTTTTGCTTTAAATGATGTTATAATGCTAGATCTGCTTGTGCATCAATGTCTTTGCTGTGAATCATTTATGTTATTGTGATATGTTGAATGAATGCACGGTCATGTTAATACATGATATAAATGATGACATCGTTAGAATAATGTTGCGATAAGTCACCAAGTAGAGACACATGGTCCTCCTCCATACCGTGGAAACTTGGTTCCGTCAGCTCTCCCTCAAACATATCGGGTGAGACTTCATCTACTCTGCAAGTGTTGTCAGATGGGGTAAAACCTATCTGGGCCAGTGCTTAGAGAGATCGCGGTGGTTTGGTTGTCGACAGAGAGCGAACCCCTGTCGACTGAGTTTATGTGAACACACTACTTGGAACTAGTTTACTTGCCCACAACACTCGTTTCCTCCTTATAGTACTATAGGCAATTTTATTCTTTTTCAAGCTTTTCAATATGAAAAAGACCAAAAAAATCATAAAACATAAAAAACTGGACAGGAAATGATATCATTTTCTATTGGAAGTTGTTGTGTCATGTTGTGTTGCCTTCGAATAGAGAACAGCCCATTCATCCATTGGTTGGGTTACTAGTATGACCTTAGGAGTTGTAATCATTGTTCTGAGTTTTCTCCACCGACTAGTTATGCTTCCTGTCCCTATGGAGCCTCTATCGATGCCTCCGGTGTCACAGAGTTGTCCCAGTATGCATTTTTGAGCCTATGCGACCTATAAGTCTTCATTTGCCTTATGCTCCTGTTCAAAGGAAGTTTTATCCTGAGTCGAACATTCCTCAACTATCTTGTCTCTACATGTCGGCCATTCCTGATACATTTGTTACTCGTTCATGCACATCTTATTCGTCCGAGTTCTTCCAAATTGTCCAACATTGTTGTATACCTCATGTTGGTTGATGGGGATGCCTTAATTCCCTCCTTCCAACGGATTCCATTCCATCGACTTTAGATCATTTATTTTGGAATAGGTATCTAGAGTCCATTGAGTGCCTTCATACTTGTAGTCATCATTGGCAGGTTCTCTCGTATTCGACAAATTTGGGAATACATCAATGTCCCCTGATCGATGGATTCTCTCAAGTGTTCGACCTCAACACATTTTTTTGCTCTTGTTTGTTTACACTCTGTACCTTGATTCCCATTCTCATTATCAATGGGATATCTCGCGTCTATTAATGGTGTACATCAATGACCTGTAATTAGACGATGGTCCATCATGTTTGAATTCGACACCTTTATTCGCGTGATGGGACATGTACTAGTGGTGATTTGTGTAAAAGACCTCTGATTTTGGTGGCAAGCCATATATGCTACCTCCTTAATCGTGCCAGTATCTATGAGATTTCATCTCTCATGACCAGGCTCTGGTGTACTATTTGATGTCTTCATTCAGTATGGAGACCTTATTTCACTGTATATTGTACGTGGCGATGACCACTCATGACATATGTCTATTATGCCTATTCATGGTCTTTATACTATTATGTATCTGAGACTGCTATGTATACTCCATATCTGCAGTCATATGTAGAGATCTATCATTGTATTATACTAATGAGTGGATGGTTTTTTCCACCTAGGCCTTCATTACTCCACTCCTGGGACTATTATAATGTATTTCGACCATCGTGTATCCCTCTAACCTCACATATTAGGGGGAATCTATTATAGCGTGATTTGCCACATTTGATACATCATGCTTGGATGGCCTATCCATGTCCCTATATAGACTCCTTATACCCCAATTCTCTCATTATTACCCTGATGCTCCAGTGGAACCCTTAAAAATACATTTTTGATTATATACGTGGGTCATAAGTCTACAACCCATGTATACGCAGCTTGCACAATTGCCACCCGCGTACATCGGGAATTATGCTCAAAAAAAAATATTTGGAGTTTTCCCCATCAATCAATGAATGACTTGATCCTTGTCCTTCCATATGCCAGGAAATGCTCTGATTCGACCCTTCACTTCCCATTGAGGGGCTATATATTGAGCTACTATGAAGCATTGAAGGAGGAGAACTTTGGAGAGCAAAGATATTATAGTGGAATTGTGCCCCATTCTTATATTCTTGAGTCTGCATCCCTTTGTCCTTGAAGCAACCATTAGTGTTATTTCCCAAGATTGCCTTTATCTTTGTCAGCTTTCCTCTGTATGGAGGATTAAAGTGGTGGAGGTTGAGGTGGAGGGACTTGGTTTCTCAATTTTGACAAGGTGTTGATAGGGTTTGTCATTAGTATCTTTGTTCATATTAATATAAATATCCATTTCTCGTCCATTACTTGTGTAATTATGAATATTCTTATCCATATTTGTAATTACTTTGTTTATATGGTGGAATTGAACATGCTAGATTAGACTCTAATGTTTTACATATATAATGCTTGTATATCTTGTTGTTGTTGAGGACAGTCTGTAGGTACAAGTTTGATTGAAAGCTCAACGGGGATCTACTTCAACCGTATAGAATAACATAGGCTTCTTCTCTCTTAGTGTTAGTTTCTTTTGTATATTTAGCATGCTTTGAAATGGGTTTATTTCTGGTGTCATCCTGTCTGTTGTGGTCTACCCCAAGCCATAGGAACTTTTCTCTGTAACATTAGACAACTCATGGACACTTATAGTTAACCATATGTAATAACCCAGTATTAACCCTTTGAATTTGATATTGTTTAGTTTGTAATTATGCTTTTATTTATTATGTTTTGGTTAAACACCATGATATAGATGCCAAGATGATTATGAACTAGCTCTGGTTTTTTAGTAACTATCCCAAAAGTAGTCCTATGCCAAAAGTTCCTAGATCCTTCCTTTTAGTAACTGCCTCCTACCTTTGATGAACCAAGAATGGGGGTGGAGGAAAGACTCATCCCTAACACTCATTATCTCATTCATGGATGGGAAATTTGAATGGGAAGAGAGGAGCTTAAGAGATTCATTGGGATAGATGAAGAGACGTGATAGTGAAATGTCAAGCGCCAAGACATTTTCTATAAATAGAACCATTGGATTCAAGCTACTTTTTTGGGGAATTGTAAGATTTCTTCGTATGTTAATAAGCATATTGTTGTTATGAAGTTTCTTCATACTCTTGGATGCTTTGTTCTTATGTGGACCATTTTCTTCTTACATAGTGTTCTTGGCATAGGTGGATGTTGTCATAGTGTCTTGTGGACTATTCTCTTGATTATTTTTGCTTATTGTATTGCTTTCTTGCTAACATTTGATTTGAAACAAGGAATTTTTTGTTGGCATTGGAATATGCTCTAATACTCAACATGGACTATTCAATCATAGACTCATAGTCAAACATGGTCAAGGATATTTGTTAGTGGATATTACTATTAGGAATTTGTGTCCTATTAGTCAGGTAGAATCAATAATGGACAAACATATACAACCATGGTCAACAAAGTTTAACTATAGTAAATCTGTGTTACTAGATTAGGGATTAACTGGTTATATGGTTAGAAGGATTAACCATTAAAATAATAGGTATGCATTCAACTATGAAAATATTTGGTTGACAACAATAAACCATATTTTTTAATTGACATTATGTATGAAGGTAATGGTCATATAATGCAGTAGAATCAACCATGGACAACCATATGAAACCATGGTTCTTTAATCATAGTTAATCATTATTTTTGGGATATAGGTAATAAGGTTATTGGGTTAGTATTGAGAATAATTGACATATTAGAAAACTCATGGACACCTATAGTTTACCATATGTAATACCTTCGTGTTGAGCCTTTGAACTGCCTATTGTTTACTTTTCAATTATGATTTTATTTATTATGTTTTGCTTAAATAGCATGAGATATATGGGGAGGATAGCTATGGGGTTATGAATCCACTAGAGGGAAAAGTAAGATATTCCAATGGGGGAATGATCTATGCCTCGTGATAAGATTTACCATGTCCTAATTAACATCCTACATATGATTGTCTTATTTTCCATTTACATTCAAGTTTGTGCTAAACTTTAATTGCAACCCTATATAAATGACATTGGAAATCTAAATATGACAACTTCGTAATCCTACGCCAAAAGTGTCAAGATCCGTTTTTTAGTAACTATATCCTACATGTGAGGAACCAAGAGTGGGGTGGAGGAAAGACTCATCCCTCAAACTCATTCTCTCATTCAAGGATGGGTAATTTGAATGGGAAGAGGGAAGCTTAAGAGACTCATTGGGATAAATGAGGAGACAAGATAGTGAAAGTCCAAGAGCTAAGACAATTTTTAAAATTGAACCATTGGCTTCACGCGAATGTTTTTTGGGATTGTAAGCTATCTTCATATGTTAATAGGGAGATTGTTGTTCAGAAGTTGCTTCATGCTCTTGGATATTTTGTTCATATGTGGACCATTTTATTCTTGTATAGTGTTCTTGGCACATGTGGATGTTGTCATAGTATCTTGTGGACAATTATCTTGGTTAGTACTCTTATTTTATTTCTTGCTTGACTAATATTTGATTTAAAACAAGGAATTTCTTGTTGGCAGTGGACTATTCTCCAATACTCAACAACTTTGATTATTCATATGTAATTGCAATGAATTGTTCTCTTTTTCTTCTTCTTCATATGAAAAAATATTGTTTCAATTTAGTTCTTTGTTGATTTATGGAAAATAGTTTCTTGGTATCTTGTAGACTATTTTCAGTTACTAATAAATTCTCGTTATATGTATCCTTTAGTTGTAAGTTATTTTCATTAGTATTGTATATTTAATTGGGTTTCATCTAACCTTGGTTATTGATTAGTTATATGACATGGAAGTATGCTTTGAAACCGGATCATGTCACTTCAGGGAGGGTTTGGAGGTGGTTTGATTGGGGTTCATTTTTTATAGTAGTAGTGGACTATTATCCTTGACATTGGTTGCATCTTGACCTTATTATTTAACTTATCTCTAAGATTTAGTTAGTTGTATCATGCATTAGTGCATTTATTCATTTACTACAATCCGTTCTATGTATCCATTCCATACTCATTGCTATTTAGATTAGTTGGATTAGTTTTCATATTCATTTTTACATTTAGATAAGTGACCTTAAATTAAAATTTCACATTGCACATGGTGGCAGATCCACAACCAAAGGGCTTTCCATTTCAATGGAGAAAGTTCTAATTAGTCCATTTTGAGGTAATCCCATGTGGTTGATGAGGGTCATTTGCTCATGTTAACATATATCTTATAACCATATTTGTTAGTGGGAATTATGTTAGGGATTAATGATTGGTTAGGAGGATAGATTATCCATGGAAAACCATATTCAATCGTGATAAACCATACCTAACCATTATTACTTAGTGAGGGAGTAGGGGTTTAGTGATTTAATAGTGTCAACAATTGGGATAATAAGGATACATTCAATCATGGACTCATAGTCAACCATGTCCAAGACTATTTGTTAGTGTAGAGTACTATTAGGGATTAGTGTCCTGTTAGTTAGTTATAATCAACAATTGACAAACATATATAACCATGGTAAAAAAGGTTTAAGTATAGTAAGTTCATGTTACTATATTTTGGATTAGCTAGATATAGGGAAGTAGCATCAACCATTATATTAATAGGATGCATTCAACTATGGAAACCTTTGGTTGACCACAATACACCATATCTTTTAATTGACATTATGTTTGAAGTTAGCAGTCATATAATGTGGTAGCATCGACTATGGACAACCATATGAAACCATGGTTCTTTAACCATAGTTAATCATTGTTTTTGGGATATGGATTAATAGGTTAATGGGTTAGTATTGCAAACTATTGACATATTAGACAACTCATGGAAACCTATAGGTAACCATATGTATCACCTCGGTCTTGACCCTTTGAACTTGATATTGTTTAGTTTGTAATTATGATTTCATTTATTATGTTTTGCTTAAACACCGTGAGATAGATGCCATGGTGATTATGAATAGTGACAAGCATGATCATTGGAATGTTGACGAAAGGTTCCAAGGATGATTGATGGGGAGATATCTATGGAGATGATGAGTCCACCAAAGGGAAAAGTAAGGTATCCAATTGGGGGGATGACCTCAGCCTTATGATAAATATTTACCCTATCTTAAACCTCTTTCATTTGATGTGTTATTTCACATTTATTTTTAATTTTATGCTAAACTTTAATTGAGACCCTAGCTAAATGAAAGGGGAAATCTAAATATGGTAACATAGTAATCCTATGCCAAATGTACCTAGATCCCTTTTTTTGAAACTATGTTTGACCTTTGAGGAACCAAGAATGGGGTGGAGGAAAGACTCCTCCCTCACGCCCATTATCTCATTAATTGATGGGAAATTCGAATGGGAAGAGAGGATCTTTTGGAAAAAGGGGTTCTTGGAGAGAAAAGAAGGTTTTGAAGGAAGAAAATTAAGCCTAGCTCTCATATGAACCATAGAGAGATGAAAGGAGGGCTATTAGGTAAGTTTAGACACCAACAAAGACTATCTAGATGCAATTTCAAATATTTAAATGTTGTTGGACTGTTATAATATACAAAGAACCTTAAAATTCTTGTATAATAAGCTTCACAATGTTGGAAATGAATTCTAGAAGTAGGTAGTGTATTGGGCACACATTGGCAATATTGAAGAGCATAGAGACAAAAGACATGCGTAAGGGACTAAAAATAAGATAAAGGATGACTTCTTATGTTGTATGGAGCAAGGTATGAGTGTCAATAGATTCTCAAGTTGAGAGGTTGAACAAAGAAGCAATAATGATTTTTTTTCTTGGTATATTAGAAGCCTTTAGTGAAAAATAAGAAGAGTTTTGGGAACCTTGACAATCTTCTCTACCTTGGTGGTCTCATAGCCTAGAAACAAGGTGGCATCATATAGTTGAAAATCCTATGTTTTGGAGGAAATCAGTCCCCCACAAATAGTTTCCTTGGATATTCATCTTGTAAAGATAAGTCAACTATATCGACTTTTTGTTTATGAATTAAATATTGTAAATTAATGAGAGTAATGAATCCATTATTTTCTATGAGGATTTTCTATGAAAACATTATAGACGATAACGAGCAAATGATTGTTGTGTATACTTAATTCAAATGGAAAAATATGTGAAGAAATGCTTTTGCATTAGAACTGTTTGACAAAATGACTAAGGGAAAGGTTTCTTTGTCCCATTATGATTGATAAGTGGGTGCTACAAATGAGATGAAACTTATAAAAATTTAATGAATGTTTCTGGAATGGATTATTAGATCTATAAACCTTGCATTACTCATCCATAATTAGTGGTTCAATGTGGAAGAACTCCTATATCTTTTAAAAGTGTGAAACCGTTGACTTTTGAGCATTGTAATAATGTGCATAACACCATGTAAAGATTGATTTGTATCTCCCAATTTACAAAGTGGATAGTTGTGTTTTTTCGTATATAGGATCTAGACATCAATGTTGAATTTCTCCCTGAAAGATACCCATGTTTCACGTGAGATATATAAAGTCTATAACAATAACCTTTTTGTTTTGAGTACTATAGGAATGCACGGAACACCCTGTAAACGTTGATCTATATCTCCAAATGTACGAATTGGGTAGTTGTGATTTTTTTTATATAATATATGGAAATCCGTGTTAAAGTTCTTCCAAAACATATTAGATACCCATGTTTCCATTTGTGAGATATTAACTCTGCAACAAGGCACTATTTCTCTAAGGCAATGATGGGGGTTTTGATGGAGGAAATGGGGTGGGAAGTCAAGAGAAAGCCACAAAGTGTTTGAAAGAATGTCTCTATAATTTTATTTTGTTTGAGGTTTCCAAAAAAGTGTTTGATAAAATGTCTCTACCATTTTCCTTTGTTTGAGATTGCCAACAAAGTGTTTGAAATTTTTTCTCTACCACCTTGGCCAAAGATGAAATGCAACCCATTAAATGATGTTCCCTTTCCTCTAAAATGTGTTATATGTACTATTGGATTAATGTCTTGATGTGTATATTATTAAATCCAATTTCTTATCTGGTGATAATGAGAAATCGATTACTTGTTGAGACAATCGATGCTTATAGTCATACATGGGAAAATCCAAAGCCTAAGTTAATATATTATATGAACATATTGGTATGTCGCATATCTATTCTAGCTCTCATTTTTATCAATTATTTTTTGAAGTAGAATAATTTGGCTAAAGAGAAGAAATCCTAGCTTTGGGAATTGTTGGAATTCTTATTCTTGTAAACAAGCATGTGTCAGAAATGGTGAGTAATGCTATTAGGTATAATATAAATGCCAGATAAAAACTAATTTCTAGCCTTCATTGTGCTTGTGTGAATGCATATAAATATATTTTTGTTTAGAGAGGTATGTTACACCATAATTCATCATGGTTAACCATAGTGAACCATATTTGTTGGTGGAATATATGTTACTAGTCAGTGTTGGTCAAAAGGTAGAAGTTATCATGGATAACCATCTGTAACAATGGTAAACCATAAACGTTAACCATATTCAACAATCGTTACTAGGTTATATATGAGAGGGTTAGTGGGTTAGTAGTATTGAACATTGATATAATCGGGACACACTCAAGCATGAAATTTAATTGTCAACCATGTTCAACCCTATTTATTAGTGGAAATTTTATAATTAAGGGTTAGTGGTGTAGCATTAATAATGGATAAGCATGCAATAATATTTTCTAGGTTAGGGGCTAAGTGTTAAGGATTTTGTGGGTTAGTAGCATTGACATAACATATATACATTCAATTATGCACTACTATCATTAATGATGTCGAACTATAATTATTAGTGGGCAATATGTTAGGATGCTAGTGTTTGGTTAGTTCGGTAGAATCAACCATGGATAATATATGCAACTATGGTTAACCAAAGTCAATTATTTCCCCCTTCATATTGATTGACTACATAGTGGTTCTAGTTAAGAAAACAATTAACTCCAAGTTTCTCCACACATTTTGAGGAATGTTAGCAAGATTAAAATGGATTGGAGGTTGTAGGAAGATGAACTAGAATACCATTCCATGATTCCAAGCATTGAGGAGCAAAGTCCCCAAAGTTTCCAGACATTTGGAAATGCATGAATGAGTCAACTAGTAGATAGTATTGATAAAACTAGTTGTAATATAATGACCTGAGTTTTAAATGAATCCTTCTGCATAAGGATATGAATCTATAAATGTAAAGTATTAGGCATTTTTGGAGCATATTTTGAGGTTGTTGATAATGGTTGATATTGTTGTGATATATGTAATGGTTCATTGTTAAGGAGGTTTTACTTCCAACTCTAATGTATTGTACATATTGTAAGACTGTTTTGTATCATGTTGAGGATTAATGGGAATAGTAGTGGTTTTGGTTTTGGTTTGTTAAGTAGTACTTAGATCATCAACAATTTAGTTCCTATAGTGTGTTCAAATCTAGTTTCAAAACTAGGACTTGATGGATTTTTTCGGTTGTTTTTCAACCTAGTATGAAGGCAAGAATATATAGTGGATCCCTAATTAGATACCCCTAGTTATAGGTGAGGGGAGTTAAATAAGATGCATATCAACACTCATTTTTTTGTGAATCCATCTAGAGGTAAAAGGTTGTTCGTTGTTAATATTTTGATTAATAATAAAGATCTTTGAACTTTAAATTTTTTATCACATGAATCATTGAATCATTCAAACACACAAACAATCCATCCACAACACAAGATCTACCCTGGGGAAATCCTCAAAACATAAAGGATGAAAAAACCCAACAATTCTTCAGAGTATAATAGATATATTGCAAAGGCCCAAAGGGGTTGGATCCATTAGTGAAGAGCGAGGAGTTTTTTGCCAGTTGGAAAGGTTCAATTCCAATGAAGGCCTTACCTAGAGCCATGGGGGCACCTTGAGGTAGTGGTCGAACATGTGGTTCCACCCAAAGAGATTGTATTAACTTATCTTGTGACCCATGGAAACATAAGTGGATCAAATCCCACCCCCATATCCTCCTAACATTTAAATCCCATGGGGGTTAGAGAAATTAGTAATGATTAATTGCGATAAGAAGTTGTAAATGGAAGGTCACAAGTTAAAATCCCCCGTGGGTGCTTACAAAAAAAAATAGATAGATTGCAGAGATTGACTTTTACAATAGCAGATTTCCCAGTAAGAGAGAACAAAGATCATCTGTGTCAAGTGTGTTGATCTTGCCATGTACCCGACACATTAATAACAAACCAAATCACTTCAATGCAAACTGGGGTGAATGGTTGCATGCCAATTATGCACCCATGCAATACAATTTCAAATTGCCTTCTTGGAATAATCAATCCATGCATTGAAATCTTCATCATGAACAACTAATGCTCCATATATTCAATCATGGACATTTAAATGATAGATAATTGTCATCGGGGTGAACTCATTATCTAACTGAATGCATGAACACTTAGTTAGCAAGATAACTTAAATGTCATAGTGCTTTAACTCAAGTGTCGATGTGGAAACACTTTTATAACTAAAGTGTTAACTTTTAGTTTAACTAAAGTATAAACACTTTAGCTAACTAATCCTTCTTTAACACTTAATTCACTATTATTAACTTTGCATGGACCACAGTGAGTTTCTTAATCACTTAACTGAATGCATGCATTGATATTTCAATTGATGCTTTAACTAAGGTATTGATTAAGGCATTTGTATTTAACTAGATCTTTATCATTGCAACTTTATAACTTGATTTCATCTAGTCTTCTACATGGGCAATTTAAATTCTTTTTTTCTCATTATATATTTATCTTTACCGTATGGTCTATGTGTTAACAGTGATCATCTATCATATCATATTATACTAAGAAGAACTATCACCTACTATGATCATATTATATTACTCTCGGACCATGAATTCATATGCTAAAGTAATTCACTCTAGAGGTGAGTAATCTCTAGAGGATACTTAATAGGTTTATCCATCTCAAATGACCATGGTTAGTAATACATCACATAACATCTATGCTTAAACATGTAAAGAATTTCACCTCTATAACTGGAGGCTCACTTCAATGGGTATCCACTCTCTGGATGACCTCATGAGAATCAATGACTTGATATTAACCACAAATCTTCAGTGTTGATATTAAGCAATAGTCTTCAGTGTCGATATTAACCACACGACTTTACAATACAACATCACAACCTCAATCATATGAGGATACTTAGGACTTGATATTAACCACAAGTCTGACTTGATGTTAACCACAAGTCTGGAGAATGAGTCCTGATGTTGTACATTCAACACTCCCTCTTAGCGAGGGAGGCATTCTCTTCCATACCAGGCATTTTCTTCCATACCAGACATTTTCTACCATACCAGGAATTTTCTACCATACTTAGCTTTTCTAATAAGTACCCATACTTCATTTATAGATAGAGGATTTGTTACATCTATATGCTTGTAATCTTATCTTTAGTATCAATGTATTGCAGTCTTACCTTACATGACCATGACTCTGATGAAGTGACACTTCATCTTAATGTGTTTCAAATTAACATGAAACATCAGGTTCTCATAAAGCTTGACTATAAAACCTAACATATGTAGGCTCAAGTCTTTCACCCTAGTAGGTAGATTCCCAAGCTACGCTACTCCTCGGTAGGTAGTACTATCTGCAATATAGTTTGCTTCTGTAGTACTCTTTGAAATACACCTTTCTTCTATAGTACTAGCCGCAATACACTTAGCTTTTGTAGTACTTACCGCAATATACATAGCTAATACCAAGATATATAATAGGTCTACCATGTATCAATTACAATAAAGAACCTATTCTAACATACCTCAAAGGTACTATAACATATGCTTTAAGCATAAAATACAACAGGTCTGTTAAGAACCTTAAGAGACCAACCAACTACTTATCTATGGTAGCATCATTTGGATTCGATCCAAAATTTAGTTTCTCTAAACTAGAAACTACAGATTTAAAATCCACAATACACAAGAAAATTTACAACGCATTAAATTTGCAATATCTTGCTAAAAAGAAATCTCTTATTTCCTTTCAATTATTTAGCATTTGTTGAATTCTAGAATCTTATACTATCTCGAGAAGTTCTTATGAGCTTGACATTCCCTATGATGTTCTTCAATGCCTGGTCCCTTTCACAATGATTTCATATTCCTCTTTCTATACCATAGCACCCCACTAGCCAACTATGTGGCTATTTGACCTTTCCAAGAGGTTTGATTGTTCCCCAACAATACTGACTATAACTCTTCTTAAGTATTTGATAGTCTATGAGATCTTGACCATGTATATACTCATGCGGACTCTTTCCACAATAGATTCTACAACTCGCGACTATTTGAGTGAGATAACATGACTAACTAGTGGGGACTTTATCTGTTGTTGCTCATGAAGAAACAACAATACACCCTCTTCGACTAGAGGAGCATTTATATACTACATCAAGCTTGTATTGCATTGTGGTATAGATAATTTTCTCTTCCAAATCTGAGCTACTTTCTAACTACTTGCTCAATTCTATGGATAGAATGTTCTTTTTCTTGTTATCCTTCTTGTGGTTCTATGGGTTTAGCTTTGGATGTAGCTTCCAACACTTTTCTTCAATGTGACCATCGATGTTATAATGGTTATAATGGGTTTTTGAATCCTAGCACTGATGCGTCGTGGTTGTAGTATTGTTCTCCTATCCCTTCCACTTCTTCTTCCCCTCCTTGGTATCATCTTGACTCTCTTTATGTTTCGAACCGCTTGGCTTTCTTTCCTTCTGGTCAATGTTTTCCAGGTATTGCGCTTGCACACAGGCTTCATCAATTAACTTGAGCTTCAATAAGATCATCTGTCTTTGTACATGACTATGTAAATTCCCCATATACTTAAGGAGTACATCAAGATTCTTGGGTGGGATACCTAGCATGATAGCCATCTTCCTAAACTCGATGGTGTATTCTTGCACACTCTACCTTTGCCTTTGCTTGAATTAATTCCAATGGATCCAATGTTCCTCTACATACCCAATAGGGTAGAACCCGGACTTGCAAAGGGTTTTAAAATCCTAACACTTAGTTACTGGTGAATCACCCTCTAGCCTAAGTGCTTCCATGTGTATTTCCCACTAGGTCAATGTGTGGCCTTCTAACTTCAATTAGGAAAATGAGATCTTTTGATCCTCGACTATTTGATGGATACTAAAACAGACCACCAAATGTTGCAACCAATGATTTAGTTTTAGAGCATCGATATCACCTTGATACGACTTGATGTTGACTTTTTTTACATCTTGAAGAGAGACTTGGAAGGAGTATTCGTACTGGAAATTGACTTTTCTCTCTTGGTCTCTTTCATTGGATCCTATTTGGGTCAATTTTATCTAATGATTATCCCTCAGATCCGAAATATGATTTAGAGCATCCAAAATCCTTAAACAAACCAAGATTGTTCTCCAAAGCCACCATGAGGATTGACATCTTACGTGAGATATCAACAACTTGTAATTCTAGCATTGAAAATCACTACTCATAATCATTCATCACTCCTTGAATAAACTCTTCCACCATGGATAGGGTTTGCAGGCTTTTTTCTCCACCAACTACTAGATCTTGCGATTACCCACAACATCCAAAAGAAAAAGTGTTCTTATACCAATATGATCCGTAAATTGTTCTGGACATTCCACTGGAACAATTCTGATGATCTATTTGTAACTTTGGAATATATTCACTTGTATATTTCATATATTGTATTTCATTGGTCCCCGATGTTCCTATTGGGAGAATCGTTAATGTAATCAAGTCATGTAAAGTCATAGAGGTTAACCCTCCTTGTTGATCAGGGGGCAAAGTCCCCACGGTTGTGGGGCACTAGCGTTATTAGACTCTCCTAGAGAAGTCAGCCCTGGTAAGTGATTGTCAAGTCAAAAACTAGTATAAATAGAGAGTGAGACTCTCTATTTGAAACACGCTCTCACCTAGCTATAGCACATAGGTGAGAGAGGAGAAGCTCGCTCAAGTGAGAGAGAGAACAGTTGTTGGAGATCATCTTTTTGTCTTTGGGTTTTACTGCTGACATTGGTGCTCATTCTATCTCTGAGGAAGTTGCGGGGTTTTCTCTTGTATGGTTTCCCTGAGAAAAATATTTGTGTCTATTGTCTCTTGTGATTGATTGTTATGCATGTTATTCTCTCAGATAAGATCTTAATATCATATTGCTTAAATGATAAAAATCTAACATGGTATAAGAGCTAACCTAAGAAGAAGACATTGTGCAGCTGCAGAAGCTAGGGCTTCTTACTTTTTGGTTCTCTCTCCACAATCCATCAGCAAAAGGATGCTAGGCTCACTCTCCATTGAAGGGCTCATATTTTTGTCGAAGCAGAATCTGATTCTGAGCTTTTTCAATTTTTGACCTACCACTACATCGAGAAATTAGGGCTTTTCACAGAAGTGGAATTTTTTAGTGAGCCCGGCATAGGTTTACTCTCCTCCTCAAAATCGAAGTTTAGATACCAAGATCAAAGTTTTTGGTTGAGTAGAACTCCAGAAAAGTCAAACCCTAATTTTCCCCGGAACCAGAAATCCAGCACTACAAAAGATCAGCTCTAGTTCTAGTTTTCAGCTTCTCAAATTGGTAAAATATAAATCTTTTGTATTTCCATTTGAGGTTCTCAGTTAAGATGTCTCATCACACCAAGCTTGATGAAAATATTGAGGGATTTGATAACTTTCAAGCATGGAAGTATAAGATCTCACTAGTTCTTGAAGAAAATGAATTGGACTCCTACATCAGTGAAGAGGTTCCAGTTCCAGAGGGAGATGAGGCTAAGGCCTTACACGAGAAGAACTTGATCAAGGCCAATAGGATTATTGTTGATTCAATCAAGGATCACCTCATACCATAGGTGTCCTCCCTAAAGACACCTAAACATATGTTTGATGCCCTAACCAAGCTATTTGAAGGGAAGAACATAAATCAGAAGATGAATTTGAGAAATCAATTGAAGAATGTGAAGATCTAGAATGCGGAGACCATACAGTCATACTTTACAAGGGTTTACCAGATCAAAGAACAACTTAAAGCAGTAGATGAAGAAGTAGAGAATGCAAAAATTGTGATGACCACCTTGAATGGTCTCCCTAGGTCATGGGCCTCTTTCATTCAAGGGATTTGCGCTAGAAGAAAGCTATTCACCTTCAGTAGACTATGGGATGAATGCTCACAAGAAGAGGCTCAAATAGTAGCCCAAGAAGCAAATATGGGAAGTGAATATCAAGCTCTCATAATAAACTCCAAGAAAAGCAGAAGGGACTATCATCATCCCAAAGGTAAGCATTCTCACCAGAAAGATAACCCTAGAAGATCTAACAGAGATCTATCTAAACTCATATGTTTTACTTGTGATGAGAGATGACACTTTTCCAGAGATTTCCCTAGAAATAACAGTAACTCTCACAAGAAGAAGGACAAAAGAAAACATCATGCTCACACTGCAGAGGATGATGATCCTCCCAGGAAGAGAGTCAAACAAGAAAGTGAAGATTCTTCAAGTGATGAAGAGTATGTTTTGATTTCTGCCCTCACGGGAACTATCACACATGGAAGCAATGATTGGCTTATAGACAGTGGGGCTTCCAAACACATGACAGGATTCAAGGAATATTTTGTGAAACTATTCGAACACGAATCACCCCATAAAGTAAAACTTGGGGATGACTACCAGTATCCAATAAAAGGTAATGGTGAATCCTCCTATAAGCTATACTCTGGAAAGTCTATGAAGATGAAGGATGTCTTGTTTGTACCAGGACTAAAGAAGAATCTCCTCTCCATATCTGCATTGGATGCAAAAGGCATAAGGGTTTCATTTGTAGATGGCCAAGTCCTTATGTGGCCAAAGGGAAAGACTATAGATGATGCAGTAGTGATTGAAGAGCAAGATGGAGGCTTCTACAAGCTAAAGGGCCAACCAGAACAAGCCTTGGTCCATGAGTCAGTAGAGAAGGCTTGCACATGTGCACTATAGAGCACTAACACTTGCAAGCAAAGTTGTTGAAGGTCTTCCAGAAATACAGGCAAAACATGAAGGAGTTTGCAAAGGATGTGCAAAAGGAAAGAAGACATTTCCAAGTAGCGAGAGCAAGGCAAAAGGAATCTTGGAAATCATCCACTTCGATGCATGCAGTCTGATGTCATCAAGTTCATTGAGTGGGTATGTATACTATGTTTCTTTCATTGATGATTTTTCTAGGAAGACATGGATATACTTCTTGAAAAACAAAGATGAAGTATTCAGGAAGTTCAAAGAATTCAAAGCCTTGATCGAGAACCACACAGAAAAGAAAATCAAGACCTTTCGATCAAACAATGGCGGAGAATTCACATCAAATGAATTCAAAGAATTATGCAAAGATTCCATAATTAAGAGGGATTTGACTACTCCATATAATCCACAAAAGAATGGGGTTGCAGAAATAAAGAATAGAACGATTATGGAAGCCGCAAGGGCAATGCTTCATGATCAAGATCTTCCCATGCATCTATGGGTAGAAGCTGCTAGGATAGTTATGTACGTACAAAACCATACTCCACACAGAGTACTTGAGAAAAAGACACCTAAAGAAGTCTTCTTCGACAAGAAACCAAAATTCAGTCATCTCAGAATATTTGGTTGTCCAATGTACATACACATTCCAAAAGAAAAGAGGACAAAGTTAGATCCTTCAGGAAAGAAGGGTATATTTGTGGGATATAGTGAAAGCTCGAAGGCTTACAGAATATACTTCCCAGGATTCAAGAAGATCAACATCAGTAGAGACGTAACATTTGACAAAGACTCAGCTTACAACAAATCCAGAAAGAGACCGGTTGAAGACCCTGAAGAAGCAAAAGCACCCAAAATTCAAGATACAACTATGAATGATGCAACTCAAAATGAAGATCAAGAAATAGAAGAACCCCAAGAACCTGTAGATCCACCCCAGGAGAAGAATCCTCACAAGAGGAAGCCTGCATGGGTACGAGAGGCCATCCAAGGTGCAGAAAGATATGGGGCTCCAGAAGAAATGCACAGAGAAAGGAAGAGAACTAGGTCCTACTTTGGATATGTAGCCCTATTATGTGACATCATTGATAAAGAACCTTCCAACTATAAAGAAGTGGCAGAGAAGAAATAATGGAAGGATGCTATGATTGAAGAGTACCAGTCGATCATAAAGAATGATTTCTAGTATGTTGTCCCAAGACCAGAGAGGAATTCTGTTGTGACTTCCAAGTGGATCTACAAGATCAAGCATGTTGCATATGGTAGCATAGAGAAATATAAAGCAAGATTTATGGCTCGTGGCTTCTCCCAGAAAGAAGGAATAGATTATGAAGAAACCTTTGCACCTATAGCCATATACACTTCCATCAGATCAGTACTTTCTCTGGGTGCAGTAATGAAATGGAAGATACACCAGATGGATGACAACTGCTTTCTTGAATGGTGTAGTGGAAGAGGAAGTGTATGTGGAGCAGCCACTCGGTTTTGAGACACATGACAGGGAAAATCATGTGTGTAAATTGAAGAAAGCCCTGTATGGTTTGAAACAGGCACCCAGGACATGGTACAGCAGAATTGATAGCTTCCTAACTGGATTAGGCTTTACCAAGAGTAAAGCAGA
Source organism: Pseudotsuga menziesii (assembly GCA_001517045.1). Lineage (NCBI taxonomy): Eukaryota > Viridiplantae > Streptophyta > Pinopsida > Pinales > Pinaceae > Pseudotsuga > Pseudotsuga menziesii. Next base: position 417,145 of record LPNX010864765.1, read on the forward strand.
TTCCAACCTTTATTATAAGGTTGAGGAAGGAAACCCTGTGATACTCCTACTATATGTAGATGACTTGCTTGTAACAAGTGAGGATGGGTTGATTGTTGATACAAAGAGGAAGCTTGATGTTGAGTTCGAGATGAAGGACCTGGGTATGATGCACTAATTTCTAGGCATGGAGGTGTGGCAAAATACAAATGGAATCTTTCTGGGACAAGGGAAGTATGCAGTAGAGATCCTAAAGAGGTTCGGGATGATGGACTGCAAGGCCATGACCACACCTATGGCATCGAACCTGAAGCTATTGAGTGATGCTTCATCAGAATCGGTTGATGATACAATGTATTGTCAGATGATTAGGTCCTTGATGTACCTGGAAAATATGAGACCAGATATTTGCTTTGTTGTGAACACATTGAGCCAGTTCCTGACAGATTCGAGACATGTTCACCTGGTTGCTGCAAATCATTTTCTGAAGTACCTAAAGGGTACAGTTGATAATGGGCTCAAGTATGAGGTGAATCAAAAGATTAACCTGGAAGGTTATGTGGATTTGGATTGGGCAGGCAGTGCCATTGATAGGAAGAGCACTTTGGGGTGCTGCTTCAGTATGGGATTAGGTGTGATCTCTTAGTTTAGCAGGAAGCAATCATGTGTGGCACTGAGTACAGCTAAAGCAGAGTATGCCGCAGCTTGTTCGGCTAGTTGTGAGGCAATGTGGTTGAGGAATATACTCTCTAATTTGTTTAATCTCCAGTTGGATGCGACTTGTATATATTGCGACAACCAGAGTTATGTAAAGTTGTCGGAGAACCCGGTGTTCCATGACAAGTTGAAGCATATCGAGATCAAATATCACTATATCAGGGATATGGCGCAAAGAGGAGCAGTGAAGCTCTAGTATGTTGTGACGGATGAGCAAATAGATGATGTGTTGACCAAGCCATTAGCCAGAGTGAAGTTTGAGTACTTCAGGGAGAAGCTGGGTGTTCTCCAGATCGAGGTTCCTTCCAAGGGGAAGTGATGAGTCTGTGTGCCCTTCTGACATGGTGGTAGGATTGGTTCCTCCCATGGTCAGATGTAAGTGTAGAGCCTCTCTGACATGGTGGTAGACTAGGCCTCCCATGGTCAGATGTAAGTGCAGATCCTTTCCCCGGATGGTAGATGGTGTGTCCTACCATGCCGGTGGATGTAAGTGCAAAGCCTTTCCCCGGATGGTAGATGGTGTGTCCTACCATGCCGGTGGATGTAAGAGCAGATCCTTTCCCCGGATGGTAGATGGTGTGTCCTACCATGCCGGTGGATGTAAGTACTGGGCCTTTCCTCGAATGGTAGATGGTGTGTCCTACCATGCCGATCGATATAAGTGTGGGGCCTTTCCTCAGATGGTAGATGGTGTGTCCTATCATGCTAGTGGATGTAAGTGTTGGGCCGCCTTTCCTCGGATGGTAGATGGTGTGTCCTACCATGACAATGGATGTAAGTGTTGGGCCTTTCCTTAGATGGTAGGTGGTGTGTCCTACCCTGTCGATGGATGTAAGTGTTGGGCCTTTCTGACATGGTGACGGGCTGGGCCTCCCATGGTCATATGTGAGTGTTGGGCGTGTCTTTCTGACATGGATGTTGGATGTGTTCCTCCCATGGTCAGATATAAGTGTTGGGCGGGCCTTTCTGACATGGATGTTGGATGTGTTCCTCCCATGGTAAGATATAAGTGCTGAAGAAGATGAAGACCTACATGGATGCTAGGCCTACAACCAGCATGCAAAAGGGTTGGCTTTGTAGAACTTCCTGTGACGAGTAGAATTGAGAGATAGTACCATTTGATCGAGATAGCGAAAGCAGTGATGATGATGATCCAGCTTTGATGATGATCCAGTGATGATCCAGATTTGATGATGATCCAGTGACGAAGACTTGTGCTGATGAATTGTGTCTAGAGAATACCTTCCTAGTTAAGAGGGAGTGTTGATGTATTTGTAACTTCAGAATGTATTCACTTGTATATTTCATATATTGTATTTCATTGGTCCCCGATGTTCCTATCGAGAGAATCATTAATGTAATCAAGTCATGTAAATTCATAGAGGTTAACCCTCCTTGTTGATCAGGGGGCAAAGTCCCCACAGTTGTGGGGCACTAGGGTTATTAGACTCTCCTAGAGAAGTCGGCCCTGGTAAGTGATTATCAAGTAAAAAACTAGTATAAATAGAGAGTGAGACTATATATTTGAAACACACACTCACCCAGCTATAGCGCATAGGTGAGAGAGGAGAAGCTCACTCAAGTGAGAGAGAGAGAACAACTATTGGAGATCATCTTTTTGTCTTTGGGTTTTATTACTGCCATTGGTGCTCATTCTATCTCTGAGAAAGTTGCGGGGTTTTATCCTTTATGATTTCCCCAAGGAAAATCTTTGTGTCTATTGTCTTTTGTGATTGATTTCTGTGCATGTTATTTTCTCATATAAGGTCCTAAGATCATATTGCTTAAATGATAAAAATCTAACAAATTCATCACAAGAAATCTTACAACTTAGTTATTTTTTATTAGCTTATTTTGTTGAACGTTGAATAACTCGAACTAAAACAAAGAATAACTAGATTAAATAAGTACACAATCCACACAATAACACAAGATATACCTTGTGAAAACCCATTATGGGGAAAAAACCAGCCACAAATGAGGACTATGCCTTGCTCTTTTCTGTCAAATTGCAAATACAAAGGAAATGGTACTCTTTGTTGAGTTACCTATGACTCTGCAGCTAGAATGGATACTATAGGATATCCTACCTCATCTATTATGTTCTAATATCCACTCCCTAGTGTTGTTTCTCAAGTATGGAACAATACAATACATCAAAATAATGGTCCCCTTATTCTCTTGACAACTTGGTATTTAACATAGCATGATAGTTGTCTAGGGTTAATTTTAGGGTTTTTTGCATGGCCCAACTCCCAATTAGGGTTAGGGTTTTGGTCCTTATAGAATCTTCTCAAAATTCCACACCTGACTAGCTCCACTTATAAAAAGTGAGAGTTGACGTGGAATCCACTCAGTACCATGGTGGTCAGCTAGATGCATCAACTTGTGGGAGGCATAACTTCTCCATTTGGACTCCAATTGAGGCCATTTTTGCAACGTTGGAAAGGTATCAATGTGTAGAATGCAAAAAAAAACCTTTAGTTGTTTTTTGGTGAAAATGACATTTAAAACTTCAAAATTACCCTGAAATTTTTCACATGGTTTTTTTGACCCCAAATCTAAAAGTGGTACCTACCCCTTAAATGAGCCCTACAAGCCAATTCATTCAGTTTTCTGACCTATAAAGCTCCAAATATGTGACACGTTATATATTGGTCCATTTCAGATTAGTTATGGCATTGGATTTCCTACGAAAAGAGAGAAAGATCCATTTTCATCCCTTTCCTTTCATCATTTGAAGTCCATCATACATCAACTAGTTGGGAGTGGAGTATCAAAGGAGAAAAAGAACCCTCCCTTGGGTTAGCTACAAAGCTTGACATCAACTACATCCAACACCAAGGAATGTCTCATATTTTCATTATTTTGTTAATAAAAAAAATTATATCATTCCTTGTTCCCTTTTTAGCTAGTTTCTTTTGTGTAGCATTGAATGAATATTTAGGATTGTTGTTCATTTCTTTTAGTTTAGTATTAAACCATTTGGAACTTGTACTCATTATTACACAACCCATGAGTTCATTATTTTTTGTATGGGTTAATGCAAAAACACTAACAAGTTATAATACGTGGATTCACTTTCCCATAATCATTACTACCCATTTTCGACCCTCTATTAGGACCTCTAACTCTGCAACATCATAATCCTTCCCCTTTTTTCGCAAGGGTGGGTTTATGCTCAGTAGAGCATACCCAACCAACCCACACCAACCATCAAAATGTATAGCCTAATATTAAGAAGAAGAAGGATAAATGGAATAACCCAAAAAAGGAAGGTGGGGTCTAATCCCATAACCCTCCTATTAACATTGGAGGTAATCCTAACCATGCCAATCAAGATTTCAATAACCCACCAAACAAGGTAATAATCCTCGACAATGGAATAACCATCCATGTTCATTTTTTAAATTTTATAGGAATTATACACACTATTACCAACACCTTTCTTGAGCTCGAAAACTATGGGATAAAACTGATGAACATGAGGATGATAACACCCCCTAAGGTAATCATGTTGTTAGGGAATTTATCTTATGGCTGGGGTTGAGGCCACCAACATACTAGAGGTTCTACAGACATACATATGAGGTTCTCCAAGCATATATTAAAGCAAAATTTTGAAGATAGAGAGGATGCACACCTTATTCTAAAGGTTGATCCTAGCTTGGTCTTCTTTCCAAATGCTCCTTAGCTACACTACTCCAATAGCCGCAACAAAGAAAATACCCTTCTCATAGCATTTTCAACTATTATAAAATACGAGACATGAACATATATAAAGATTGAAACTTAAAACAAAAACACAATCAAGATCCTTGCTCATTAATAATTGAAACATGCATCGCATAAATATGGAAGGAAGTAGCTTTTCTTTATTAATGAAATTCTTGGAACAAGTACCTATGTCGATCTGGATTCATTGAAACCTGGATATGATCCCTCTTGTTTCTCTTCTCCAAAATAATTCCTCCAACATAGCCTTGTCTCCAAAATGTCCCCCTCTCCTCTAACCCCTCTCCTAATTTTATTGTCCATTGGGAGGAGGAGTTATGAGTTTAGGGTGGTTAATGGAGTTAGGGTAGTTTCCAAATCAATCCCAACTGCTTTGTGATTAATTTTTTTTTTTAACGAGTTTTAATGGAATACACGAGTGGAAAGAGGGAAACCTGTGTATGGTACGCAAGTTTCCTTAAGGGATCTCACGTATGCAACTTTTAGGATAAATACTCGGGTTGCATGTATGCAATTCGTGTTTGATACGTGGGTTGTTAATTGGAAAGTCGCATATATAACTCAAATTCATAACCAAAAAGTGTTGATGATGGAATGAAGTTCATATAATTTAGGTCAAAACATCTTATAGTGTTAAGGCCCTTCTATCCATTTTGTCTTTTTTTGTGACGATACATTGAGTGTCATTACTCTGACGAAGAAGTGCCAATATGAGCTACAACAGATGCCCCATAATGTATGAGGTCAGAGGGTAAGGATGGTTGAAATATATTACAATCAGAAGCTCAGAGGAATCATAATCTAGACTGCAAATAAGTACCTGAAACAGACAAATAGAGGTCATTTTACAATATCATCACCGAGGACGCCATGTTCAATAATATGGAACACTAACTCCTTTACAAGATACATATACATCATATAATATGGGCTACATTGCCATGAGTGATTTACAAAGTGGATTGCAGCCACATGAGTATAATAACATATATTCAATAGCCAGAGTAATGTCACGGGGTATGGCACGATCTTGTGCAACTTAGGTTTTATAGGCTGAAAACCCAAGGTCTTTGTCCAAATCCATATAAAAAAAGTATGAATCCTAACCATGTGAATAAAGTGGTTGAAGTCAAACATAAGGGATACCACTGAAGTATCAGTTAAAGAGGTATATTGATAATTAACACAAGGGATACCACTAAGATGGTAAGTGGATCCCAATGTACTATCCAAAAACTCAAGGTCTTCATCATTAGTTGGTGCAGATGGAAAGTCCTTTGTGAGAAGGAGGGCATTAATGAATCCTTTAACAAGTCACATGAGTAAACTGGTAGAGTGAATGAGGTAATACGACATAGATAAATCTCAAAGATGGTCAGGAAAGGGATCAACGTAAACAGATGGAGGTTAAGGATCCTTGAACATTGAGCATGACACAGAAGTGACCCAAGGTAGCTTTAGACTTAAGAAATACAATTGGAAATATATGCAATGTAGGAGACATTAGCAGATTCCCCATATACTTGGAATAAGTGATCAATGGAGGAGTAGTGACTCAAAGTACAAGTTGAAAGATGGAAAGCCCAAAACTGAGAATTGACTATCAGGAGACCCAAAAATGGTGCTTTGTTCAAGGATAATTGTGTACTTTCTACCAAACAACTTACAATTTAAAGAGAGTATTTCCTTCCTTTCTTTCTTGTAAAGGATTAATGAGTCCAAGAAAGCAAGCTCGAGGTCTTATTCATTTTGAACAAGATTGAAGAGGAGATAGAATAATGCTTGATAAATTACTGATCTATGGATTTTATGAGCTTGAATTAGTGGATGCTCGGAAGTGTTTTCATAATTTGAGAGTCTAAAAACTCAAAAGAAGACTCTAGGGGGGAACTTTTTCGTAAATTCAGTCTCCTAAGTCCAAAAAAGTATAAAACAATCCAGAGGAGAACTCTCTCAACTCAGAAGAACTAAGGTATTCATTTTTCGTAGTTAGTTAGCAAGGTACGAAAAAGGGGTAAACTATCACCTTACCAACGCTCCTTCAAGAGCAAGTATATAGCCTTAGCTTAAAGAGTGTGAAGGAAGGCAAGATCACTTAGGTTGTTCCATTTATTTACGAGTATGGAGCAACCAATAATAAACTCGATGCTTTGTACTTAGGTTTTAGTGAGCATGGAATTGACATAAATAACGCTCGGGATATTTTTCATGGTTTAAACCAAAGAGCAAAAAATAAAAAGCAAGATCAAACGAGTTCCTTTTTCGCAAATTTAGTCTTCCAAACCCGAAAAAGAGATAAATATATACCTGGAAATACTCTTCTTTCCACATTGAACTAGAGTATTCCTTTTCGTAATTAATCCACATGGTCCGGAAAAGGGTTAAATTGTTGAAATATTGTAACTTCGAAGAATATTCATTGTATTTTATTATTGTAATTTATTCAGAGATGTTTTATTCCTCTGCCGGGATGTTATTAGTGTATTTGGTCATCATGGAGTCATGAGGTAAAACCTCCCTTATAATTCGGGTCGATAGAACCCTCTAGAAAGTAATATTATATTATTTTGAGTCTTCCTAGGTAAGTCGGCCCAGTTAAGTTTGTTGGGGACGACCTAGTTATTGAAAAATTCAAGTGGAAGATAAAGTATAAATAGGAGTGATGTGCTCCTCATTTGGACACACACACACACACACACACACTTGTGTAATTCGCATAAGAGAGAGAGAGAGAGAGAGAGAGAGAGATCTGCAAGGAGAAGGAGCACTTGTTTGGGGTTTTGTCTTTGTACTTTTGATCATATATATTACGGAAGTTTTGTTGGGTTTTCTTCCCCTATAGGGTTTCCCAGGATAAATTTGTGTCTATCTTGTGATTGTGTTTCTTTCAGTGATCATGTATATGCTATTGTTGTGAAATTGAATTGAATACTAATGTTATCTATCTTAGTATATTGAATCTTAACATGGTATCAGAGCTATCCTGAATAAGACAACTTTCACAAGGTGAAACTCTCTCGCTCTTCTCCCTCTGGCAAGGAATTAGGGATTTTGTCAAAGTTGGAATTTTGGAAATCTGATTATATAGAAATTTGTGCCTCCCTAGGGCGCATCTATTGAGCCCTAGATCGAAATTTTTGAGTGGGTATATCTCCAAGAAAGTCAAACCCTAATTTGAATTTGGACCAGAAAACTACAGATCAAAATATCGCATGTCAATTTTGAGAGGTGAAATTTTGGAATCTCCAGAAACCAAGTGTACCAGACAATTCCCCTCAGTCAAGTGCATCTCCTAGTAAGGTCAGTTTTTCATTCTGAGAAATTTCATTTTTTGGTGACCTCCTGGATAAGATGGCCCCAAGCACTGAGCTTGAGGATAAGCTAGAAGGCATAGAGAATTTCTGAGCTTGTAAATATAGGATTGGTCTCATTCTTGAAGAGAATGGCCTTTCCAAATACATCAAGGAAGAAGTTGTAGAACTTGAAGAGGATGAAGCTAAGGAGAAGCACAAGAAGGACCTGATTAGGGAAATGAGGATAATTGTTGATTCTATCAAAGACCACTTGATTCCTCAAGTGTCATCCAAGTATACCCCGAAGGAGATGTATGATGCCCTATCCAGAATGTATGAAGGAAGGAACATCAATAGAAAGATGAATTTGAGAACTCAATTGAAGAGTACCAAGATGTGCCGAGGAGAATCCATCTAAGACTATTTCACAAGGGTCTCCCAGTTCAAAGAGAAACTAGAAGCCATTGGAGACTCCCTTGATGAAGATGAGCTAGTTATAACTACTCTCAATGGTCTCACCAGACCTTGGGATTCATTCATCCAGACTATGTGTGCCAGAAAGGAAAGCATGCAATTCGACATTGTATGGGAATATTGCATCCAAGAGGAGGCTAGAGTAGCCAATAGAGAAGTTATACTTAAAGAAGATGATCAAGCCCTAGCCACCCATACCAAGAGAGGAAGAAGTAAATCTATTTCAAGAAGCAAATCCACAAGGAGCCTCAACCTCACAAGAAGTTCCAAAGGATAAGAGGAAACAATCCAAAAAGAAACTACTCCAACTTTCAATGTTTCAATTCTGACAAGTTAGGACACATTTCCAGAAATTGTCCATTGAAGAAAGAAGAATACAAGAAGAGGAACAACAACAAAAGACATCATGCACACCTAGCTGAAGATGAAGATGAAGAAGAAGAGGAAGAAGGACCTCAAAGAAAACAAACAAAATAAGAAGATGCATAAGAGTATGTAATATTTTATGCACTATCTGGATCTGTGACACCTGGAGAAGATACATGGCTTATTAATAGTGGTTCTTCAAAGCACATGATGGGACAAAATAAAACTCTGTCAAAACTTGAAGAGAAGAACTCTCCTCGAAAGGTATCATTAGGAGATGACTATTAATATCCTATCAAAGGAATTGGTGAAGCAATCTACAAAACTTGATTCTGGAACCCCCACGAAGATGAAGGAAGTCTTATATGTACCAGGTTTGAAGAAGAACTTACTTTCTATCTCGGCATTAGATAAGAAAGGATATAGGGTTGCATTAATAGATGGACAAGTACTTGTGTGGCCCAAAGTAAAAACAATTCAATATGTAGTTGTCATTGGTGAAGAAGAAGGAGGCTTATATAAACTCAAGGGACATTCAGAAACAACCCTTGTTCATCAGACCACTAGCACAAGTGAATTATGGCATAGGAGGCTTGCTCAAATCATCTGCAAAGCGCTACCCCATGTGAGCAAAGTAGTGATGGGTTTACCATATTTGAAGATCGATCATGAAGGCATTTGTAAAGAATGTGCAAAAGGAAAGAATATCAAGAATCCATTTCCGAAGAGTGAGACAGAGACTAAAGGTACGTTGGAATTAATCCATTCAAATGTATGTGGTCCAATGCCCTCCACATATTTGAATGGTTATGAATATTATGTTACATTTATTGATGATTGTTCAAGAAAGACATGGATATATTTCTTGAAAGCAAAGGATGAAGTATTTGGAAAATTCAAGGAATTCAAAGGCTTAATAGAGAATCATTCAGAAAGAGGAATCAAGACACTCAAAACAGACAATGGTGGAAAACATATTTCAAAGGATTTTGAAGCCTTTTGTAAAGAAGCTGAAATTAAGAGGGAACTAACTATTCCCTACAATTCTCAACAAAATGGTGTTGCGGAAAGAAATAATAGGACCATTATGGACGCAGAGAAGACAATGATACATGATCAAGATCTTCCAATATATATATGGGCTGAAGCAGCAAGGACGACAATTTATGTACATAATAAATTATCCCATAGTGCCCTTGGATTCAAGACTCCATAATAAATGTTTACAGGAAAGAAGCCTGAAGTGAGCCACCTCAAGCTATTTTTTTGCCCAGTATATGTTCACATACCAAAATAAAAGAGAGCCAAGTTGGACCCTTACAGAAAGAAGGGAATATTTGTTGGTTACTGTGAAGTATCCAAAGCCTTCAGAATATACATTTTAGGATTCCATCACATGGATATTAGTAGAAGTGTAACATTTGATGAAGAAGCATCTCTCAAGAGATCCAGAAAGTGCCAGCATGAAGAAGTATATGAAGAAGATGTACCTCCCAGAAATGTATAAGCTACACCCTCCCCCAAAGATGAAACACCAGAAGACCATGATATGCTAGAACCTCAAGAACCTCCCACTATGAATATGTCATGAAAGAGAAAGCTTGCTTGGGAAAGATAAATTATACAAGAAGTACAGAAGTATGAAGCTACTGAAGGCTCCACAAGAGTAAGCAAGAATCCAAATCCATTTTCCAGTTATGTGGCTTTGATGTATCTTGTAGATCAAGAACCTACCAGTTATGAAGAAGCTATACAGAATAAAGAATGGGTAGAAGCAATGACGGAAGAATACCAATCAATAATGAATAATGATGCTTGGGATATAGTTCCCAAACCAGAAGGAAAAAGTGTGGTATCTTCCAAGTGGATCTATAAGATAAAACATGCAGTTGCTGGAAGTATTGAGAAATACAAGGCAAGGTTTGAAGCTAGAGGATTCTCCCAAAAAGAGGGAATTTATTATGAAGATACATTTGCGCCAGTAGCAAGGTACACTTCCATTAGAACCATCATGGTACTTGCATCCATGATGAAGTGGAGTTCACACTAGATGGATGTGAAGACAACTTTCCTGAATGGTGTTATTGAGGATGAAGTGTACATAGAACAACCACAAGGAATTGAAGTTGAAGACATATGGACTCATGTATGCAAGTTGAAGAAGGCTCTATATGGATTGAAGCAAGCTCCTAGAGCTTGGTATGGAAGGATAGATAGCTTTTTTACGAGATTGGGCTTTACCAAAAGTAAAGCTGACCGTAACCTTTGCTTTAAGGTTATGGATGATGAACCTGTCATATTATTGTTGTATGTGGATGGTTTATTCTTTACAGGAAATGAGAAAAATATTGTAGAGTGCAAGATCGTTGAATAATTTGAGATGAAAGACCTTGGATTGATGCACTATTTTCTAGGTCTAGAAATATGGCAGAACCCAGAAGGAATATTTCTCAACCAGGGAAAGTATGTTGTGGAAATCCTAAAAATATTTGATATGTTGGAATGGGTTAATGCTAAAATACTAACAAGTTCTAATACATGGATTCAGGATACCAACTTGAAGTTATCAACTGATGAATCGCCAGAGTTAGTGGATGTGACTCAGTACAAACGGATTATTGGGTCGTTGATGTATCTGACTAATACTAGGCCATATATATGCTTTGTTGTCAACACCCTAAATCAGTATCTAGTTTATCCTAGACGTGTTCACCTGGTAGTTGCAAAGCATGTGATGAGGTACTTGAAATGTACAATAGACTTTGGTCTATACTATGTTGGAGATATTGACTATAGATTGTATGGTTATACAGATGCAGATTGGGTCGGAATTGTCTCAGACAGTAAAAGCACCTCAGGTGGATGTTATTGTTTGGGATCCACCATGATCTCATGGTTTATCATGAAGCAATCTAGTGTTGCTATTAGCATAGCTGAAGCAGAGTATATAGCATATTGTTCTTCTAGTTGTGAAGCCATATGGCTTTGAAAATTGATGTCAAGTCTATTTGACCTGGAGTTGGATACGTGTGACAACCAGAGTTGTATAAAGATGATGGAGAACCCAGTGTTCCATGATAAGTCAAAGCACAAATAAATCCAGTATTTTTACATACAGGATAGGGTACAGAAGGGATCTATAAATCTCAAGTATGTGAGCATTGATGAGCAAGTTGTTGATGTGTTGACTAAGCCTATGTCTCAAGTAAAGGTTGAGCACTTATGTGACAAGCTTGGTGTGGTTCAAAAGGACCTTCCTTGAAAGGGGGAGCAATGATGATGATGTTGCAGTGGGATTGTATCATCCCTGGGTATTAGTACTAAAGTGATCCGTAGACTTTTGTCTCTATGATGTGGTTGGGATTGTATCATCCCTAGACAATAATCCTAAAGTGATCCGTAGACTTTTGTCTTCATGATGTGGTTGGGATTGTATCATCCTTGGACATTAGTCCTAAAGTGATTCGCTAACTTTTGTCTTTGTAATGTGATTGATAATGTATCATCCCTGGACATTAGTCCTAAAGTGATATGCAGACTTCTATCTCAATGATGTGGTTAGGATTGCATCCTCCTTGGACTTATGTCCTAAAGTGAGAGGGATTGATCATCCTGTAATTGGATAATGTGTGTTGCAGGTTATGTTGTTGTAGATGATGTTGTTGTTGATCAAAAGACCAAGTGTTGTTGTAGACAATCGAGTGATCGAGTCCTGCAAAAGATGAAGGTCAAAGATGAAGACTCGCTGCTGTAGAAGATGATGCTCCAAACTGAAGATATTGAATATGTTCCAGTTAATGTTCCATTTGATGATGTTGTTGAAGAAAACTTGCAATGATTTATAGATGTATCACCTTGATGTTGTTGATGATGCTCTCTCTCCTTGCTCCTACAGTTGATGTTGTTATTGTTAGTAGAATACCCTTCTCGTTAAGGGGAGTGTTGAAATATTCTATTGTATTTTATTCTTGTAATTTATTCGGAGATGTTTTATTCCTCCATCGGGATGTTATTATTGTATTTGGTCATCATAAATTCATGAGGTAAAACCTCCCTTGTAAGTTGGGTCGATAGAACCCTCCAGAAAGTAATATTATATTGTTTTGAGTCTTCCTATGTAAGTCAACCTAATTAAGTTTGTTGGGGTCATTAGCGAAAAAGTCAAGTGGAAGATAAAGTATAAATAGGATTGATGTGCTCCTCATTTGGACACACACACACTCACTTGTGTAATTCACATAGGAGAGAGAGACAGGGAGAGATCTGCAACGAGAAGGAGCACTTGTTTGGGGTTTTGTCTTTGTACTTTTAATCATCTGTATTGAGGATTTTTTGTTGAGTTTTCTTCCCCTAGAGGGTTTCCTAGGATAAATCTGTGTCTATCTTGTGATTCTGTTTCTTAAAGTGACCCTATATATGCTATTGTTGTGAAATTGAATTGAATACTAATGTTATCTATCTTAGCATATTGAATCTTAACATAAATTTATACCAATGTGGATGATCTTTCAATTCCTTTAACGAGTTTGAAAGAGCAAGTAAACTCGACAATCTAGTCATGTTTAAGGAGTTAGACCAGAGCTTAAAGGTAACTCCATATGACAGGAGCCTATAACAAGGGGTAGTCAATAAAAAGAAAGAGTATGAGACTTATCTTTTCGCATGTAATGGAAAAATAAGAAGGATCTCGAGTCATAACAACGTGCAGCATGGGTGTCAAAATTATAAGAAATATTATATCTAGGATAACCCATGTTAGATAGGCTCTAATCCATGGAAGAACAACGATAATTGAAGGATACTAGGAGGCTACACATCGCAATCCATGGAGAAAAAAGAATCCTACGGCTCAAAATGGGATAAGGTATTGATGCAAAAATGCAATGTAATGATATCCTACCTTATCTGTTGAGGTATAATGTTCAATTTTCATCCATAACCTGAAAAATCTAGGCAAGATTCAAAACAACATTAGTTATAGTACTCAAAATCAACCAAAATGTATATAAAGTGGGTAAAATATTAGAAATTTTTACCATAAATAGTAATTTTGGTATAAAAAACTAAGACATTTTGTTTTTACCTTGGAATAGTGCAAAATAACCCTATATATTCAAACGCTTGGTACAATCAATCTGATGGACCAAATCCGATTCCGCAAGTTGCAGGTAATTCTTCTCTTTCCTCTCTTTCTTTTGATGCCATTTATTTCAAGTTTTTCCTGTAATTTTTTTATGTTTTAGCAAGTTAAAAATGATACAACACGGGATACCCAAGTAGCCTCTTATGAACTTGTGTATTCGCAAAAAATACGTGGGTGGACAGTTGGGTACCTATGTATGGTACGTGTTGTGTTACACACTGCAACACTCATATTCTGCGGGTTGTGTATAAAACATGGTAATTGACCCAAAATCATTGTTTTTTGCAGAAAAATGGTGCTTGAATGGCGTGAGAGAGAGCATGAGGATCTGGACCGTGAAGCAATGCGCGATCCTTTGACCCTAAATTCCCTCCGGCGGTGTGGTTTGCTCAATTTCTTCTATGCGGCCAATATGCGTGCCCAACCTAGATTGTTGGAAACCTTACTGAGGTAGTGGGATCCTGATCAGGGTGTATTTGACCTTCATGGTGAGACATTAGATATCACTATCAAGGATATATACTTCATCACGGGTTTGTCACATCGAGGGGTGGTTATGAACCTAAGTGGTTCCGGTCATGGTGGTGACCCATTGAATGTTTAAGACTATGTGAACACTTACTGCGTTTCTAGATCGCAAAAGTCAAGCACTCAAGTTCTTGTTGTGAAAATTGTGAGCTTTCCACTACAGGTAATTGTGAGTACTATTACACAAGTTGTTCATGTGTTATCTTTGTATTTGGCCACCCGTAACCACATGCACCTAGGTGTGGAATGTTTGAGGAACGTGGTATTTGATTGGTGTTCAGGTCTTGTTATCAATATTAAAAAAACACCTCAATGACTTGGAAAGAATAAGAACTTTGGGTATCCTAGCATCTTGACTTCTTTATTCTTCGAGCGTGTTCCAGCCTTAAGCCCCAAGGTGACTCCTCCTCATCCACATCCTCATGAGCCCAGGCTTACTACATGGGCAGATGTCCTAGTGAGACAAGGTGGTGGAGATATCCAAGGTGGATATGATGATGACTTCCACTCATGGTGGAGTCAGCAGGTACATGCTTTCGAGCAATTTCCATATTCCAGTTTAGATTTCTGAGGTGATCCAATGCTCATGCTACCTCCCGGAGAGGCATGGGGAGAGATGGGTAAGTCTTTTTCTTTTCATATTTTTGGTTTTTATGAAACTTTTGTGGATAATTGTATACACATATGTATTTTTTACGAGTCTAAGTACAAAATTGTATGATGTAGACATTGGACTGGTTTGGTTAGACGGGAATCTGAGGACTTATGTGTGACCAATCGAGGGAGGTGGTGTTAATGCCATGCTTAGGGAAATTGAGGGGAAAATGGCTCATACTACACATGACATTCCTACCCTTAGGATGGATAGGATACCCATAGACATGCAGGGACATGCTGTAGGAGTGCCCCATGCATGGTTACGGCTGCTACGGAAGGTGTCCAAGATAGTCCTCTGTTACCAAGAGGCGGTAGCAAAGGCAACTGAGACTCCGGAGCCTCCTTAGTGTTTTTAGCATCATGAGGGATTGTGATTTAAGTTTTTGTATTTTGTAATGTATTTAGGATTAGGTATCTAGACCAGAACTTGATATTATGGACAATTGAGGGAAAAATGGTCCATCTTAAACATGACATTCCTACCCTTAGGATGGATAGGATACCCATAGACATGCAGGGACATGTTGTAGGAGTGCCCCCTGCATGGTTACGGTTGCTACAGAAGGTGTCTTGGATAGTCCCATGTGACCGAGAGGTGGTAGCAGAGGCTGTTGAGGCTCCAGAGTCTCCTTAGTGTTCTTAGCACCATGAGGGATTGTGATTCCAGTTTTTGTATTTTGTGATGTATTTATGATTAGATATCTAGACCAGAACTCGATATCATGGACCTATGTGTTTGTGTGTGTGATTACTTATTTACATGTGTTTCTATTTGTATTTCTGAGTATTTTTACAATGTATGTGACAAATTCAAATCGAGGATATAATTTGTATATGTGTCAGTTACTGTATTTTGATGTCTTGGAATGTGTTTGTATATAATGTAATCAAAATGTCTCTCGAGGAATATAATTCTTAAGAAATGGCAAATTAAAGTAGGATATCTCACTTGATAATCACCATTAAGTTAAGAAACAATTAACTAGGAATCAAATCTAACCCCCAGATAGGAAATACCATGTAAAGCAGCATCTCTTAGTAGCTCAATTACAACACTGTACTCGACCATATTGTTGGTGGTAGGACCTAAACAGGCACCTCCAAAAGTAACTAGTTGACCTGTGGGTGCATAGACGACTTGAGTGACTGAGGTAAGGTTGCAAGTGTGACAGTTTGCACCATTAGAAAATCCAATGAATATCTCCATGGACATATGAAACACAACTAGGTTTACATAAGACACACTACAATATAAACAATGTACAGAATTATACAAATATATACAAGAATAAGCATGTAGCCTAGGCATAATACTTTTTTAGGTAGAGCCTGTTTCGGGGCTCCGAAAGCTTATTCCCATCGTAATCTATCGATTCATGAGCTCCCTTCTTCAAGACTTTAGATACAATATACGGTCCTAGCCACATTGAATTGAATTTCCTTTCCCCCAATGGTTCCTAGTCTTGGTCTTAAACCAAAACAAGGTCTCATTCGGAGAATATCCTAGGTTTAACAGAGTTGTCATATTGGCTTTTTACCCATTGCTCATATGCCTCGTTTGATGTAAGTGCATATCTATGTTGTTCATCTAGATGTTCCAAATGTAAAAACACTCTTCTAGAGTAGAAGTCTTAGGTAGCAATTGTATCACGAGTTTCAATGATGGTACCTCACATTTGATTGGTGTGACCACTTCCACCCCATGAATGAATCAGAAAGGTGAAAAACCTTTGGCGGTCTTAACCGTAGTTTGGTATTCCCAAAGTGCTCGACCATATTGTTGGTGGTAGGACCTAAACAGGCACCTCCAGAAGTAACTAGTTGACCTGTGGGTGCATAGATGACCTGAGTGACTGAGGTAAGGTTGCAAGTGTGACAATTTGCACCATTAGAAAATCCTATGAATATCTCAGTGGACATATGAAACACAACTAGGTTTACATAAGACACACTAAAATATAAACAATGTATAGAGTTATACAAATATATACAAGAATACGCATGTAGCCTAGGCATAATACTTTTTTAAGTAGAGCCTGTTTCGGGGCTCGGACAGCTTATTCCCATCGTAATCTATCAATTCATGAACTCCCTTCTTGAAGACTTTAGATACATTATACGGTCCTAGACACATTGACTTGAATGTCCTTTCCCCCAAGGGTTCCTAGTCTTGGTCTTAAACCAAAACAAGGTCTCATTCGAAGAATATCCTAGGTTTAACATATTTGTCATATTGTCTTTTTACCCATTGCTTGTGTGCCTCGTTTGATGTAAGTGCATATTGTGTCATTCATCTAGATGTTCCAAATGTAAAAACACTCTTCTAGAGTAGAAGTCTCAAGTAGCAATTGTATCACGAGTTTCAATGATGGTATCTCACATTCGATTGGTGTGACCACTGACACCCCATGAATGAATTGGAAAGGTGAAAAACCTTTGGCGGTCTTAACCGTAGTTCGGTATGCCCAAAGTGTTGGATAAAGCATGATGTGCCAATTTGACCTACTAGTGTTAATGGTCCACTTCATAATGGTTTTCAAAGTATTTTTTACAGCTTCTACATGTTCATTCTCTTGCAGGTAAAATGAATATGAGTGATCTTGTTTGAAACCAAGTAGAGTAGTCAATTCAGTCATCATCTTGTTCTGGCAGCATCTGCCATGGTCTGTGACAATCTGTTTTGGGATACTAAATCTGGAAATAATTTTGTTGAATACGAAATAAGCTACAGTCTCGCCATTGGCTTTGAAGGTAGGCATTGCCTCTACCCACTTAGTGAATTAGTCAACAATGGCAATGATGTACTTGTGCCCCCTAGTAGAAAATGGGTTGCATGTCATGAAATCTACCCCCCACTTAGTGAAGGGTCTTGCACAATGATGGGGAAAAGTGGAGCAGGATGTGACCGCATATTTTTGGTATAAAGTTGACAAGGATGACAACACTTAACAACTTCCACACAATCTTTAAATATGGTGGGACAAAAAATAACCGACATGCAATAATTTATGGGTCGTTGCTAACCCAAATAAATGACCCCCACATGCTCCGTTATGGGCATCATTTATGACTAACTTGGCCTCCTCATGAGTAAGATATTGACGTAGAATTGAACCTACCCCTCTTCTATATAGTGTATCACCAATAATGAGGTAGTTTTTGGCGTTCATTCGTAGCTTGCGTCGCTCTTCTCGCAAGTAGATCGTGGGACACTTTAGAGTCTGAAGATAATATCTCCATACCAAGGATCATCGGTTGAGATTAAGAAGATGTGTTCATTAAGGAGTGAGTCATCTTCCATCACATTATTTTCATCACCAAAGAACACAGATATAAGCTCCGCAAATACTAAGGACTTTTTGGATTTGGCGGATTGAAAATCCATGTCAAACTCTTCGAGTATGATGATCCACTTATGAATTTTACCTAGATTATACATTGGGATAACACATACTAGAAAGGATCCACAATAGTTGTCTGAATTAAGATATAGTGACGCAACCTTTGGATGACATATACCACCGCTAAAGACAACTTCTCTATGTGTGAGTATCAAAGTTCAGGCCCTGCCAATGCTTGGATAAGATAATAGATGACATGCTCTTGGAGATGATCATCTTCCTGAACCAGCACTACACCAACTATAGAGTCTGATGCAACCAAATACAATATAAATTCCTTAGTGTAGTTTAGTGTTTGCAATAGAGGATATGACAATAGTGTCTTCTTAAGTGTCTCGAATGACTGTTGTGCGGCTTCATCCCATAGAAATTGGGTGTCCTGCTTAAGCAAGTGCATGAAATATTTAGTTATCTTGGCATAATTGACTATTAATCATCTAAGAAAGTTGGATTTTCCTTGCAGACTCTGAATTTATCTAATGGTTACAGGAGGAGGCAGATTGACAATTGTCTCAACTTTTAATGGATCGACCCTGATGCCCTTGTTAGACATGATGAAACCTAGCAATCATATTGATTAGACACACAATACACATTTATGGGGGTTTAAACGAATCTTATCGCGTCAACATCTTTCAAATACCAATCGTAGATTATCCAGATGATATTTTCTCTTTCAGGAATGCACTCAAATATCATCTAAGTAGGGTTCGACTATGTGCTTAATGTCATGGAAAGCGAAATTCATTGCCTGTTGAAAATTAGCTCCTGTGTTTTTTTAAGACAAAAGGCATTTTATTATATGCGAAAGTACCCAAAGGACAAATGAAAGCGGTCTTATGTTGGTCCTCGGGTTTGATTTGGATTTGATTATATTCGAAGAAACCATCCATAAAAGAAAAGACTTTGCTACCTGCACACGCATCAATTATTTGATCAATGAATTATGTAGGGTAGTTGTCTTTAGGACACACCTTATTTAGATCTCTAAAATCTGTACAGACACATGTGGTTCCTTGTTTCTTGTCTACCGTCACCATATTTGATACCCATTACATCAATAAGATAGGGTATATGAAACCAGCTTTCAATAGTTTTTCGCCTTCACCTTAAACAGTTGTCACCTTCCAAAGGTTAACAGGACGTAGCTTTTGCCAAACAGGTTTAATGTTGGGATACGTCTTTATCTCATGTTCAACAATAGACTACTATATGCATGGCATCTCCTCATATGACCAGACAAAAACATCATGGAATTTCTTGAAAAGGGTTGTGTAATTGTAATTCTCCTCGGGTGAAGACTTTGATCCAATGTAGACATTTTCCACGATGAGAGGTTTGGTGGAGATGTTGATCGATATGGTTTCAGAAATGTTTTCCATGTTCCCCTCGACAAACACTCCTTCCTTAGGTAGCAGATTCACAGGTTGATCAACACCTTCACTCGGTCTCACATGGAACTCATAATTCTCTATTCTACTTAGTTCTGGCAGGAAATAGGACTTGTGATGCATATCTTTGTAAATTTTTCTAGGTCCTATCATAGCCTCCATAATGAATTCATATAATGGTAAGCAATTGTACAAGTATGTCGATTTCAATACCCATGCGGGTAAACATGCTTCATCCGGCTCCTCTAAGACATAAGGAGTCGATATGGAATCAACAACAACGCCATATATATTTTGGTATGCCACTTCTGCTATAGATAAGGGCACATCAGGTTCAACTTGTGAAGGGAGAATCCACGGGTCAATCCTATTGTAAACCAAAGAAACTTCTGTAGATACGCAAATGATCTTCCCTACACTAGTTCTTCCAAGGTAATTTATAAGAGTGGGAAAATCAAAGGTGCCTATGAGTGAAGTGTACATCCCAACTCCTAAACTTTTGTTCGTCGAGTGTGTCTGATCAATAAATCGAACATTGGACATGGATGTGTCCATACAACTTTTCGCGTTATAGGATAGTTAATCAATAGTGACTATATTTCCTTCATGAGGGAACATGAGGACTCGAAAAACTCACAACAAAATTACACACATGGTGTAGGTCCAACTCCTTCCTAAAAGCAAGTTGTAATGCAAAGGAGCGTCTACTACTTAAACTTCAAATGAAAATGTTTTCCCTATCAATTTTATATCAAAAGAAGGCAGGATATCATGCAAACATAAAGACCTTCCATCGAAAGCGGTCAACAAAGTGTTAGACGAGACCAACTGAGGAGATCTCGGAGCTTTCCAACATGATATGGCCATCACACACGTAGATGCACCTTCATCTATAATTGTTTGTCCAATAGTTTTTTTTCCATGGACTACTTCGATTTGGAAAGTGACGTGGTAAGGTAAGAGAGATTTGATATTAGACGAGTCAAATTTGGACATTAAACCTATAGAATTTGAACTACCACTACCAATAGCTGCAAGAAGTGCATTTCAGTGTGAAGGGAAACTTTGTAACACTTCTAAAATGGACATAGCACAAGGAGTATAGGCTAAGTCCTCCACAACTGAATCATTGGGAGAAACCCTCGCATTAGGATTGTGAGATGCCCTTTTGAAGACACCTTTTGGTATCTTAGGCATAGGGTCAGCTAGTTTCTCAATGGAAAGTGGGGTTGGTGTTTCAACATCTTGTTTGTCTTTTTGTGAAGACTCGGACTCATAGTTTTTAACTCTACTTTGCAATAAAGCATGAGATCATACCATATTAATGTATGATTGATTAGCAGAGGTAGCATTTTGAGTGCCCCCAACAATCTTATGATCGCTCGAAGTTGAATTTTGTCCCTGTGGAAAAGGATCCTTAAGGACGATAGGGTGCTGCTTTAACAACTTCTGAGCCTACTCAATGAGGGGGCATTGATAAGTTAAGTGATCTTCGTGACAAAGTTTGCATGGAAATTTCACTTTCTTCTTCTCTTTTTTCCCCATTTAACATTGTTCGTGGGTTTAGGTTTGTTTTTCTTCCCACTGGGTTGTTGAGTGCCCTTTTGACTTGATTGTGCGTTATAAACGTTTACATCCTTAGGGGAGGGAGTAGCAACATTAGTTTCCTCTACTGCGAACTACTTCACTGATAGCTCATGTATTTATTTCGCTAAAGATTCCACAATAGGTGATTCAACTAAACCCACAATGCCATTGGCATGTGGTCCAAGCTTAGGTTTCACAAAGTTTGTATTGGAGATTGGTGCGTCAAGTATAATTTCATAAAAGATCCTAGACTAGGCATAAATCAGATCGAGTTAGTAGGTCCTTAGAATGTCTTCCTCTTCCATTGTTTCCCCCGAAGTCGAAAGGTCTTTTGAAATATATGGCAATAGAGATTTCAAAAATTATTATAATAGAAACTCAAAAGGAATATTGGCTTTAATCAGCCTTTTCCATCTTCTTCATTCCTGAATATGATAAAAATGTGTGTAGCCTTATTTTCCCTAAAAGTCGACAAAAGGTTCGTACCGGATCATACCCGACAACAAGTTAGAAGTGGTTAAGAAAAAACATTGCTAAATTAAGGAAACTATCGTAAGCGATAGATGGAAGTTCAATGTACCATTTGGTCACTACGCTAGTTAGAGTTCTCTAAAAAAGCCGTAGCCAAATCAAATCATCATTCAGTGAATTCAAGGAGCACCATAAATGAAATGTAGTGACATGGTCACTAGGATCCTCTCTGTTTTTTCCTTCAAACTTAGGAATGTATGGAGGTAATTTAATCAAAATTGATGGCCAAGTCGGGTCATGGTGAACGGGGTCATTCATCAATTTTGAAAGGTCTGGCAAGTTTAAAGTTGCTAGAAAAGGGAGTTGAAGATTAGTCAGAGATTGATATTGAGGAGCTTGGTGAGAAGTTCCTACACTGAAGTTCCTATAAGGTTGGTTGGGTTTCCCCCAGCCACCAACTGTGAAGTGACAATGTTTTGGAATGGGTTCCACCCAAAATCCAAGGGATTACTAGCCTGAGGTGCACTATGTTGGGTTGGGCTACTTATGACCGACACGAGTGTCATAGACACGAGAATAATGATTATTCAATCGAATAATGAAAAAGCAGAGCTTTCGACTGGTGCAGTCGAAACTTAGCCTGTAGTTTGAAAGCAAATCTCGAAAAGGGATTCTGGCTTCCCGAAGATACACCTGAGTAAGTAGGTACAAGACCTACAAACGGGGAGGATGGAGGAATATGCCCTCCATACTAAGGATACCCTTGAAAAAAAGAGGTTGAACCACTAGGGTTATTCTGAAAGGTTTGAAATAATGGAGAGTATGTGAAAGGTACACTGGCTATGTCATTGACCACTACATTAGATAGACCAGTAGTAGCATTCCTAGATATTGGAGGACTAATGACTCTAGTACTCGGTGAAATAGGGGTTGAAGAAGTAAAATTTAATGAGACTACTGGTGCAACACATGTATTAGATACTCGTGTACTAACATGTGAAGGAGATACTCCACCAGCTAACATAGTTGAGGTAGGGGTATAAATATCCCTTGATCCTTATCTCATATATTCCATTACGAATCCTAGAGGGACACTAATCCTAGGTTGATTGAACGGTAGAATTTGTACAAGGAATGAATCTCCCAAATTAGTGAGGGGTGTGTTAAAATTTCTCACAAACTCTTTGGCTTGTAAGTCTTCAACTTCAAATAAAGGAATATAAGGTTCTCATGGACTTTCACTTATACCAGTTGATTCAAAGGAACCGCTCGTGTTGACTCTTCGCCTTAGAGGTGGCGGTGGGGGATCCACTGTAAGCGGCAAAAGGTTCTCCAACCTTCTTGACCTATGAATGGGTTGATCCTCCACAACTAAAACTTTAAATCACACACACCTAAGGCCAATATAGAACACAAGCAAACCAAAAAACACACCACTAGAAAGTTTTCTAAGTATTAAAACCAGAAAGATGAAGATACCTTTCAAAGAGAATTCTGGGATGATGAGGTACCAGAACAAACCAATGAATGGTCGAGAATATTTACCCAATCTCTTGATACAATTTCTATAGGGCAAGCATTTGAATCACCAACCACTTTACCAAATTGTTGCACAGGGTTTCCTCCCACGTCTGTTATAGGTACAGTGGAAATATCCTTCCACCGTCACCTGTGTATGAATCCTAGTAGTCAAGATACTAAGGCTACCAATCCTACAAAAACATCCAATGGAATAGTCATCAGTCCAACTGAGGTGCATGGGAAGGGTAGCAAATCCCGAGACTCAAACAGTACCAGCACCGGACGGGGCCAAGGGTGGTATTGAGTGAATCCCCAAATGCACAATTGTTCTGTTGTATGCTAAACTGAGTATTGGAGGGGTATCTTCGCAACCCAATCTTGCACGACCTCGTGCTTGACTCCTGTGTGAGAGGAGATTTTTGGTTCACTTCCTTGTAAAGCTGGATATCCTAAGTGAAAGGCCACTATGTCTGATTTTGATGGTTTTGGATAGTTTAAGGATAAACCCTAATCCAAAACCCTAGACTAAGCCAGTAAGTGTTGTCCCTAAAAAGAAAAGTTTACTATTTAATTTAAAATTATAAGCATTCTTTTTAAAGGTTGTTATTTACTCAGGGTGAATGGTTGTGAAACTGATGGAAATTTTGAATCGAAAATAAAGCAAAAAATATATGAAGTAATGCATTTCAAACTGACATTGCCACTTAAATTCCTTTTCTTTTCAAAATTAATGAAAATTATCTACTTGACTTTATAAATAAAAACTCTTTTCCTTATTTCTCTTTTTTGAAAATTCAAAAAACTATGCAGATGCCCTAACCTAAAGCGGGACTAGAATGCACCTAGTTTGCAATTGTTTTTCTTTTTCTTTTAAAAAATGAAATGAGAAATGGCAAATTATGCACAAATTCAATTCAGATGTAAAAATTTGTATAAAATCAACACAAACCTATTGATCTCATAAAAACAAACTTCAAATCACATAGAAAGTTCGACAATAACCAACTTGGACAAACTACAAAGTATTTACAACAACATTTTTAAAACTTGCTAAAGAGTAAGTCAAGTTAACTACCAAGCATCCAGATAATAAGTGGAGTCAGACATCAATAGAGGTTGAGACACTCAGACTCTACATAAAACTCAATCCAAGCATAACCAAGCAAAGATACTTAAACAAGTCTTCTACAAAAATTTACTACAACCAATTGAAAGAGGCTTACAAAAGATCAAAACAAATACCAAAACTAATGATAGACCAGTAAACGTTCCAGGCAAAGTCTTAAAAAACTCAAAAATTCAAAAGCAAACTTGGAGGGACCAAACCCTATCTTTCAAAAATCAAGTCACAGAAAATACATTATTATGCAGCAGTAAACCCGTGTATGGTACACAACTATATAGTATAAAACCTACGTATTTTGAGGAAATACGCAACTGTAATTAGCTTTCACCCATGAATTCTTCAAAAAAAATAAGAACAAACTCAAGAAAGTTAAGAACCAGGGTTGGATTGACTAAACATTGCTTCTGTAAACCAAAGACAGAACCAAAATTAACAAGATGTATGAAAACTACACATAGAGACCCCAAAACAAAGGTAACTCCCCAGCAGAGTCATCGGTTCTGTTGTTAGGGAATTTATCCTATGGTTGGGGTTGAGGTCACCAACATATTATGGGTTTTACAAACAGACATATGAGGTTTTGCAAGCATATATTAAGGAAAAAGTTTGACGATAAAGAGGATGCACACCTTATTCTAAGGGTTGATCCTAGCTTGGTCTTGTTTCCAAATGATCCTTAACTCCACTGCTCCAATATCTGCAACAAAGAAAATACCCTTCTCAAAGCACTTTCAACTATTATAAAATATGAGACATGAACATATATAAAGATGGAAACTTAAAACAAAAGCACAATCAAGATCATTGCTCATTAATAATTGAAACATGCATAACATAGATATGGAATGAACTAGTTTTTTTTATTAATGAAATTCTTGGAACAAGTACATATACCTCTGTCTGATATGGCTTCCTTGAAACCTAGATCTGATCCCTCTTGCTTCTTTTCTCCAAAATAATTCCTCCAGCATAACCTTGTCTCCAAAAGGTCCCCCTCTCCTCTAGCCCCTCTCATCTTTTCATTGTCCATTGGGAGGAGGAGTTACAAGGTTAGGATGGTTAAGGGAGTTGGGGTAGTTGCCAAATCGACCCCAACTACTTCATGATTAGCTCACTTTTTTTTTTAACAAGTTTTAAGGGAATACATGAGTGGAAAGAGGACATCTTGTGTATGGTACGTGAGTTTCCTTAAGGGAACTCACGTATGCAACTTTTAGAATAAACACGCGAGTTGCATGTATGAAACTCGCATATGATACACGGGTTGTTAATGGGAAAGTCACGTATATAGCTCAAACTGATTATCAAAAAGTGTTGATGCTGGAGTGAAGTTCATGTAATTTAGGTCGAAAACCCTTATAGTGTTAAGGCCCCTCTATCCATTTTGTCATTTTTTGTGACGACACATAAAGCATCATCACTCAGACTAAGAAGCGCCAATATAAGGTATAAAACATCCCAATACTCCGCTAACTCATCCTACCAATAGAAAACCTATGGTATTGCAAAACCACTCCTTTCCACAAGGGTTATAAATATTTAAGTTAATGATGCCTCACCCTAATCAATCATTTATTTTAGCCAGTCTTGGTGACCCTTCTTTCCAAAACATAATCATGACCTCCATTCACACCAAGATTTAATCTCCACATAATCAATATGGTATGCAAATTGAACTTGTCAATTTTGACAAGGGAAAGGATTCACCTTTACCAGAAGGACATTTACATCTCTTGTGACACAATGTCAACCCTACTTCAAAGGTACCCAAAATTCCCACATGTCACACAACCCATGACCCAAATGATAAAGTTTCCCATAACTATAGTGTTGTGGATGACTTGGACTAGTCCCTTATGACTATGTTTGTCATGGATGTTCTACAGAATTTTCTTACACAATGTAAGTCCCTTCTATTCCCTTTGGGCATGGTTTATCCTTCGGAAACTTATATGATCACTTTTGATTTCGATAGAGAGGAACAATTCATGCCTTCTTTGATATCATTTTAGGTTCATAACACCATCAAGAATTTGATTGTTCATTAATGCATTATTAAAGAAGGATCCTCCACATGTGTCATGTTGACCCACATCTAGAAGAAGCTCAGAACCCCCAAATTGACTTGATGACAAATGAAATTATGTGCATATGACGGTTGAACTTCCCATCCATAAGGCCTCCTCCAAAATGTGCCCATTGAACTAACATGTAAATCTCTTATAGTAGATATTGAAGTAGTAGATGCCCATGATATTCATTGGTTGTTGTTTTTCTCTCTCCTGTTGGATGATATCCCTCCCCATGTGTTTGTGTTTGTTGGGCGTAGAGATCCATTGAAATTCCTTCAAACAATTATCCATTGCTTTTTTTTTTTTTATCGTCGATCACTTATTGCTTTTTTTTTTACTGTCGATCCATAGCTAAGTGATCCATTTTCAATTTTGTCTCTCATTGGCCTTGGTTTTGACTCGATCTACACTAGTCTTGATCTAGACCTCCTTGTTCCTCCTCGGTTACACCTTTCTCAATTGATAAAGTAAGAGTCATTTTTAATGCCATATATATATTCCAATGTGGCTCACAACCCAAGAGGGGAGTTGTTATGCCAACGGGAAGAATTCCTAGGGGGGGCACCCGAAGGGGCCTCACCCTACTGACTTTTATTACTAAAGCTAACCTACTGGGGGTATCAACACGACATCAAGTGAGGCCCTTATATATTTATGCATAACCACTCGGGGATTTGACCCCGAGACCTTAAGCTCTCAACCACTTGCGCTAACCCATTGTGATATATATATATAGTAATTAAAAGTAAAAACATTATTATAGTTAAAAAAATATTGCGATGTGCTATGAGGAAGATGTGCAATTATTTCCAAGCTCAATTGGCTTTAAGTGGAATATTTCAATATCAACTTTATATGAAATACCAATATAGTAGTAACAATGCACTATAAGATTATTAGTCCCTGCCGTAGGCATAGACTATATGTTTTAGTTCACCGTATTAGTTTGGCTAGTGATACAAAAGTATTTCTAAAGTTTGAGAAAAATAATATTAATCTGTTTTTATTTATTCAATTTAATTTTATATGTATTGAATTTTGATGGCTTATATGTCTAGAAAAATACTATTTTTATCATTGACAACATTAGTTAAAAATATGAAAAAAATAAAATTTACATACATTATAAAAACTTTAAAAAGTTCAGGAAATATTTATGGTAGAGTGTTGTATTGTTGTCAATTTTTTTTCACAAGAAAAATAACTATACTATATTGAAATAGGATCATTAATATATCATATACTGTAAAATAACTATACTATAAAACTTAAATCATATGTTTATATTGAAATAGTATCATTAATATTCTTAATAATTTAATGTGTAATCTTTGAACTATTTTTTTTCACTACCAAAAAAAAAACGTACTTTTGTTATTCAACTTGAATAAAAAAGTACATATATATCCATTCCAGTCTGCACAAAATATACACAGCCTCCAAACAACAAAACCAGTAACAATCTATTCTATCAAGACTTCCAGATTTTGTAAGGATCTTCACCCAATCGGAAGAATACCAAGCCCAATAGACTTATATAAAGCTGCCAGGCCAATACAGAAGAGAGAAAACCCCAAAAAATTATGAAGTCCCATCACCACAAAGTTGAAATCTAAAGATCAAAGAAATTTAAGGAACCAACATCAAAACAAGTTTCGTCCAGCCACTATTCCCAGAAGAGCAAACCTTCTTTTCCTTCCAAAGCTGACTTGGAAAGGCTATCATCTAACTGATTCTGCTCTCGAAAAATGTGCTAGAAGGTGATTTCACTGAAATTTTTAAGATCCAAGCGGATCCTTCTGCACCAAGGTAGAAGCGAGACTACATTCAACTTGAAGTCCCCTTGCGCCCATTTTATGATAGTAACCCTTGAGTCCCCAAATACCTTCAAAATCACTATTCCAAAGAAAGTTGCAATTTTACACAGACACTAGAGGGCTAATAGCCCAGCTTTCATATTTGACCCAATTCCACATTGTAATTTGAAATGAAAATAGTGAGAAGTGTTAATCCAAAGAACTGCACCAACCGCACGAAATCCATCCTTTGTTGCACCATAAAGAAAAATAATAGCTCCTGCCCCCTAAACATCTTTGAAGACCCTAGATTTTACTATTTTTTCTTTCTTTTTTCCAAATTCTTTCTCTAGATTTAAAATATGTTTGCAGATCACATTCTGATCCTGTAGAAAATCTTCAAAAATATAAGAGTTTCTAACATTCCAGATTTTGTACAATATAATAATAGGTAACAAACAGTGAGCTTTACAATTTTTAAGCCACAAGTGACATGAATGATCGAAGTTATCTCCTTCCCAAGTTCTAGGGATCTTGAGAGCCATACAAACATTCTTCCAAATGTTGGCAGAAAAAAAAAAAAAAAAAAAAAAAAANGCCATTAGATATTCAGGCAATGAGTGCAATTAGATTGAATTATTATGAAGTGTAAAGGAATGAATAATACACACTGAACAAAACAAATCTCACGGGAAACAGACAAGTATTGCTCAGTATAATTACAGTATTAATCCCAGCAGTATACAACAATGTTACAAATAATGGAATTTGAATCATGTGGATAGGATTCGCATCCACCAACTCAATCTGACTGCATGGCTAAATAGAAGTGTCTAAATCACTATCAGAGCTAAATATCTAAGCTCCAGTTGTCTAATCCAATCTCTCAATCAATTATAATCAGTTAAACTAGTCTAACTGAAGTGGTAGGTGAGAAGAAGGTGACAATAGGCGCATATCCACATGCAGCCATGCAAGACTCACACTAACTGAACTGGAGGACATCTAACTGAATGTAACTAAAGCATAACTAAGCTTGACTAGTCACCAATTGCCAATAACTGAAGGAGGTTGGTGCCGGCACTCCTAGTGGCTCCTGGTGCTAGCACTCCCAGTGGCTCCTAAATTGTAGGGATTGGTCTAGGAGGCGCAGAGATTGATGCATGAATGTGCAATCAGTTGTAGTTAGCCTCTATCTGTGTTCCCCACAATCTAGTGACTGGTACATGTGGCCCCAATGGTACTAGTGGACCCAATAATAACTAAATGACTCCTAAGTTAGGCAAATATAATCTAATAGACAAGTTTGGAGAATGGAGGATTATAAATCCTAACACCCCCCCCCCCTTAATCCTATCTTGGACAACTGCGGGCCCTGGAAACAAGCCCAAAAGTCACCCATATACAAATCTAAAAGAATAAAAAAAATGTTGCTTAATAAACCAAGGAAATAAGGGAAAACCTCATGGGAAACCCCCTGTTAGAATATAATCCATTAGGGTTATATAATGTAAATAAATATATAAATAAATAGTAGGAAGCCAAACAGGCTGAGCGGAAGGTGAAACCCAGCCGCCATGTAATTTGTATAAATATAGGCATTTGCATTGGAATAAGAATCAATTGGGAGTTATTACCAACAAGTGGTATCAGAGCAGGGCTGTCTGCCATAACTCCTGCTGCATTTCTGCCCATTCCTGGCATTCTGCTTGCCAGTCCATTGCCAGACTGCTCCATCAGTCTTCCAGTGGAGTCGCATGCAATGTATGCGTTACTCCATCTGCCTGAGTTTATTCTCTGCTAGAAAGATTGTGGTATACCTAACCCTAATTTTTTTGTGAGTGAGATAGAAGCTGCGCTCTCATTTGGAACTACGACCTCCACCTGTCGTCACTCCCTCAATTCTCTATGTTTTTTTTTTGTGATTATCTGCATCTCGTCACTCTCTTATCCTGAAACATTTTTATCAATGTCTGCGAGAGGTTCTAGACGCCATTGAAGGGCAACATAAAGTTCCTTTGGTATCTTCCACTGTGCCAGGTCTGTGTCCAATCTGGGAGGGTCGTGAGCCACCCCTTTGCTAAATCTGCGAAGAATGAAGAGACTGTGGTCTTGCTACTTTGTTAAATGAAGAAGTTGTTTATATTTGACCGTTGGGAACGAAAACCCTAAATTTACCCATCGTAAATTCTGCAAACATTTTTCAAAGTGGCCCATGAATGCTGTGCGTGGAGCTGTAAAGACTACATTGGCGACCATAGTGGGAGACTGCCTGCGTGAAGCTCGTATATTTATGGTGTAAGCTGGTAATGGTGTAAGAGCTTCCACTGCATTTCAAGATTTATGCTCGTTGCGTGCTTTCATTTTTCTGAGCCTCCCAGTTATCGATTTGCGTCCTGGTAGAGGTTCTCTTGGAGATTTTTATTTCATCAATCGCCAGATCGTGTTCCGGCCGAGGTTCTTTTGGTGATTTGAAGGGAGAAAACTGGTGCCTGCGTTGAAGGACGCCTGAAAACTGGTGCCTGGATTGGTATACTGGTGATTGCATACTGCGTTGATATAAAGACTGTGGAGATAACTGCGTTGGAGCCTGCGTGGAGAGTTGTAATATACTTGCGTTGAATACCTGCGTGAAGAGTGCCTTCACGCGCTGGAGGAGACAGCTGCGTGGTGTTGAGAGTTGGATTGGAGAATGTGTTTTGGGAATGCGTTGAGATTATAGTGTGTCTGATACATATCATATATATCTGCGTTGAAGACAGCGTTCGTGAGGCTGCGTGGAGAAGAAATGGTATTGTTGAATGATATGTAATGCTTGCTATGTTGAAATATTGTTAAAACTCGTGGAGGTAGAACGATTTTCTTTCTATAACCGTTGAAGAATGCATAATACCTAACCCTAATTGGATTGCATAATACCTAACAGAGCTAAATAACTTCAATACGGCTCTGTCAACAGCTATTGTTCTGCCTGTAGGTTGATATTTTGATATATTTTGATATATTTGGTATCACTGTTGAAGACTGCGGTGTAAAGAGATATATTGTTGCGACCTGTATACACTGCATATTACTGCGATTATTATTGCTACGAGCTGTGTATAGAATGCATTGAAGTGGGTTTTGCAGAAATCGCCCTTCTGGAGGAGGTGCTACTGTTCTATCATTATTAAAACCCGTGTGCTTCAATCTGTAACTAGGGCAGTGTAGTTGTCTGCCATTAATCTTATTGGAGTAGTATTGATTCATAAACCCTAATTCCATTGTCTACGTTTTGAGCTGTCTGGACCTTTGCTGTGACCGAAGTTGAAGAGCTGCCTGAGCTGCGTGGAGCTGAATGTGAAGATTATTGCCTTGTATTTGCTGCTGTTGTGGCCGAATTGACGATTGACATTACCAATTGCATGAAGACTGCTGAAGACTATGTTTTATGCTGAATAATAACACATATTGCTAGTGTATGATATAGCATGGAATTGCTGCGTTTCTTTTTCTTTCAATTTGTAACTGTGCTTTGAAACTAAAGCTGTAACCTGCATGAGAAGATTGTTGCTTAACTGTAGCATACACTGTATTGTAAAAGTGCAGAGACTCAGACCTGCATTGTGTAGAATAGTGCACAGAATTTATATATTGAAATGATATAGAAATTAAATATAGAGCAGCTGCAAGATTGTTTTGATAGGGCTGATAGGCTGCAGAATCATATTGTAATATGTAAAGGAGCAGGAATCTAAACCTGCATCCCATATTTTTTTCTAAAGCATTCTGTAAGTTATAGTTTCCAGATTAGAGATGCACTCTTTGGCATCTAGTATTGGTGCTGCCCTAGCTGGCAAAGACCAATCCAAAGACCCTTCGAAGGGAGATTGCAGCAAGAGAGGCAGAGGGGGCAGAAACAACTCCAGAAAAAAGATCAAAGTGCAAGCGTTGCAGAAAGACTGGGCACACATCAGATCAGTGTTGGGCTTCATGGGAGTCCATCAAAGACAAGCATAACCAGAAGAAAGATGACCAAAATGCTAGTAAATCTTATGATTCTTGTATTGTTGCACATTGTAATCTTGGATTTAATGAAATGACTTCTCTCTCATCTTATAAAGATTGTTGGTTGCTTGATACTGGTGCAACATCA